>VDFB02266724.1:0-27338 GCA_007258455.2 Sequoia sempervirens | reverse complement strand
TAGTGTGTGAATGATAATTTATTTAGTTGAAAGTAGCAAGTTAGCATGTTTATTTATTTTTAATTAATAATTAAATAATTGATCTGTTCTGGGTTCAGATGTATTTTGATCAAAATAAATATATTTTTTGGGGTTCAGTTTTTTCTTTAAATTATATGTTTATAGTTGATTTTTTTTATTTTTATTTTTTGGGTATTTGTCGAGAAATTAATTGATTTCATGATAATTTTTTGTGGTAATTTCATGGTCTTTTAAATGGTATATAGAAGGTTAGCATGTACAAATGGTTAATGAAATTATAAATTTATTTATTTGAAAGTAGAAGGGTATGGGTTTGAACCTTCTTCATAATTAGTACTTGCCTTAGGCATAGTACTATTGGACACTGGCTATCTAGCCTCAGGAATGCACCGCGGGTACCTTGGCAATAACTGAATTTATTCACTCTTCCATCATTTTTAAGTCAGTACATTTAAAAGGTGTTAAAACCAATTTTTTTAATGCGTTGAGAAGATTGTTTTAATTTTTTAATAGGAGTGTACTTAAATGATTTTTATATTCATTTTAAATTATTTATTTTATGTATTTATTTTATTCAATTTTTTAATATAAAATGTTAAATGATTTTTATTTTTATTTTATATATTTATTTTATTCAAATTTTAAAATAAATTTAACATACTTATTTTAAATTAATAAAGTGTAAACTTGTTTTTTTTGAAAATTTATTAAAATTTGGTTTATTATTTTCAACATCAACTTTATAGTTAAATTTAAATATTCAAAATTATATTTAAAAAATATTAGATTTTTAATTTTTAATTTTTAAAGTTTGAAACATTTTTTTCCTTCCCCTGATGGTCAAGCCATACGACAAAGTCATTCAGATTACCAATACGAGATCTGCATTGCCTCACGTGGATGCAAGGGTTTTGGTGGCTATCCAGCCTGGTGTTGATTTACTTGATGCCCTATGGATAAAATTAGACAATGGGGATGCTATGTGCGCCCTTGAAATTCTTGGAGGCCTAAATGCCTATTATCTCTGCAGAAGAGAAGTGCACATAAGGAGGAACTGCCTCCTAATTGGTAAGAATGCAAAAGATGGAAACAACCACACTAAGGAAAGAAACAATATTGATGAACTAGAAAACAGGAAAACTTGGGCCACACCAAGTGAGGATTCAACAAACCCTATTGGTTCCACCCATGGTAACAGTGAGGTAAACTTGAACAATAATGAAAATCAGGAAAACAAAAAAACTAGGGTTGAAACCAAACCCTCATGGAAAAACACAAACAGAGCAACTCAGATGGAGGAAATACCTAAAGAAATGTCAGAGCCTTGGTTCGGTGACATGGACGTAGGCTCATTAGATGATGAGGACCTCATCGAGGATCCTAGTCAAGACACAAACTTTGATATGGAAAGTAACTATGAGAACATGGAAGTAGAAGCCCAAGAATTGGAGCAAGAAATTGAGGAGTTCAATGGACACTCAACTGATAAAATAAGTGTTTTGGGGGAAGCATATACCTCTCCAATAGGGGTTGTTGTTGCTTCTCCTCAAATCCTAGTTGGGGATTCTAGCCTATCTAAGAATGGCACTGGATTGGGCGAGATGGTGTCCCCCCTTAAAGGGAAGCATAAAAACACCCAGCATTTGGCATTGGAGAGATTGAGAAACAACCCTAAGAATGGGGTTAGAGGAGACTCTGCTCCTAATAAGCAAACCTACTTCCTGAAAGATTTAAGGTTTTATAAAGAAGACCCTAACAAAGGGGGGACAACAATCCAGTTAGATGCCAAACCCTACAAAGTAAAAGAAATGGTGAATGCCTTGGAGACCAACTAGGTTCCCACCTATAACTAGTTTAGTACACTTGATGGATTGGTTGCAGACCAACCCTTGGTAGGGGAAAGCTCTCTGTTGAACTCTAGTGGGGAGTGTAATCAATTAACCATGGGTGCTGAGAGGGTTAGACATGGGGATTTTGGTGGCCCTCAAGGAAAGGATGAGATCCTTGGTTTGGAAAACTCACCCTCTAGCAAGGGTGAGGCAGCCTAGTAACCAATGTTGTTCCAAACCTATCTTCTAAAATGACTGAGCCTTTTGAGCGGATAGGGGAGCCGACAACCAAGGGAGTCACTGAGGAAGAGGATAATACTGAACTGCCCAAAAGGCCAAGGGGAAGGCCAAGAAAAGGTACTAAAACCTTGATTCCAGAAGGGAAAGGTAACCTCAAGCTACTAAAAAAACAAAAGAGGAAGAAGCTTAGCATAACCAGTGCTAGTCTGATCCCCAAAAGGATGGAAACTAATCAGAAGGTACCTAAGTGTTTTGAAGCTTTTAAGCCAGAAAAAGAATTAGGTTGTAATGATGCTTAATTGTATATCGTAGAACATAAGGGAACTGAAGTCCCCAGACAGGAAACATATTGTTAGAAGGTTCCTTAGTAGTTGTAAAGAAAAAGAGGTAGTCCTTCTACAGGAGCTCAAGGCAACAGGGTTCATGCTGGAAACTAGTCTCAACTTTATCTAGAGGGATGTCATCCACCTTGCTACACAACATGAGAAAGGAAGGGGGGGTAGCTATCCTATATTCAAAAGAGTGGAGGCACTATGTGTCCAATCAAGGGGTCTCCCCTTGTAACAGAGCAATCTGGGTAGTGCTAAAAAAAAGGGAATTCTATTTTGGTATTTTCTCCATATATGCACCCAATGAGTATGGAGAAAGAATAAAAGTTTGGAAATGGCTGTGTGAACTGGAAAACATCCCTTGGATCCTTGGAGGGGATTTTAATATGATTGAAAATCAGGAAGACAAGCTGGGTGGAGTTGACATGGAGTGGAAAGGGAACGAGAAATACTTTTGGTCAAAGATGAAGAGCAAGCTTAAATTGATGGACCCAATTGAGGGGAAAAAGAAGGAATGTCCTAGCATATGGTACACTTGGTGCAATGCACAGAAGGGTAGTTGAAGGACTTATTGCAGGCTGGATAGGTTCTACATTAACAAGGAAGCATTTCTATCAGACTCCTTGAGAGATGGTTGTAAAATTGAAGTACACCCATCCACCCTTTCTGATCATCACCCCATAAAAGTGAGAATCCTCTTCAAAAAGGGGTCAGGGGGTGAGAAGAGGAAGGGACGTGGGTTCATGCTCAACACTAAATTGCTACATGACAAGGACTGTCTAGATGCCATCAAGACCCTAAGGATGATAAACATCTACATGCACAAAAATCTAAGTGCTATTGACAAGTGGAATGTGAATGTTAAAAGGGTGGAAAACACTATTCCAGATAATTGGCAAGAAGAAAGCCTTGGATAATAGGAGAGAAGAAGGCATCCTTCAGGAAAGGTTGTTACAAGCAAAATAAGGGTTGTAGAAAGACCTCGAGAATGAAGAACTAGGTATCAGACTTTGCATAGCCAAAGATTATTTAAGGAGACTCCAAAATAGGAAAATTCAGGGTCCCAAAGTCAAGTTCAGGCTTAACTAGTTGGAAAATGGTGACAAAGGATTAAATTTTTTCTTCAATTTCCTAAAAGAAAAGAACTTCAAAGAAAACATAGAGCAGATACAAGTTGATGAGGGGGTAGTGTGTGATCAAGAGGTAATCAAGAGACATTTCTACATCTTTTACAAGATGTTGTTCTCATCAAAAGATGGGGGGAAGTGGCCGCACTACTACAAGGGAAATAATTAGGAATTTCATTCCCAAGAAATTAGATGGGGAAGAGGTGGTAAATCTGGGCAATGATATTTCTAAATATTAAATAGAGAAGGCATTTGATTCATTGTAGAATGGAAAGTCTCCGAGAGTAGATGAGCTCCCTACAAAATTTTACAAAGCCTTTAAAGAATGGATTGTGGATGACCTATTTGAGTATACAAGGAGGCACTAGAAAAAGGATCACTAGGCAGTAGCATTATCAAGGGCATCATAAAGTTACTCCCCAGAGAAGGTGACAAGACTCAACTAAAAAATTGGAGACCTATAACCCTACTGAATGTCTCTTACAAAATTCTAGCAAAATCCCTATCTAGAAGATTGGTTAAAGTGTTGCCCAAGCTCATCGGCGCAACCCAAACAGGATTTGTGAAGGGAAAATATATCTTGGAGAATCTCATCACTAGCTGGGAAGCTCTAGAGTGGGAAAAAAGATCTAACTAGGAGGCTACTATGCTACTGTTAGACTTTGAGAAGACATACAACAAGGTTGAGTGGTCCTTCATTAGACTAACCTTGGAAGCCTTTAGATTCCCTCAAGCCTTTTGCAACATGGTGGTCACTTTGTTTAAGGATGCTATAGCCTAGGTGGATGTTAATGGGTCCCTCACAAATGAAATTTCTCTTGAAAGGTCAATCCAACAAGGTTGTCCTTTAGCCCTAGCTTTGTTTGTGATTGCTTTTGATGCCCTCTATTATGTGCTTAGAACCAATGTGCACTCACCAAAGGTAAGAGGCATAACACTCCCCAATAATGAAGAGCTTTTGAATGTCCAATTTGTTGATGATACATCTCTGCCGCCCTTACTAGAGGAAGAAAATGTCTCCAATCTAATGAAAAAGCTCAATATTTTTTCTAAAGCTTCAAGTGCAAAAATATCCCTATCTAAGTCAATTATCCTGGGATGGAAAGACAGGCCTCCAGAGTGGAAAATTAATCTGGGTTTCCAATGGGGAGGAGCACCTAAGCAGGTGAGATATTTAGGGATCCCCTTTGTAGTGTGTCCAAACTTAAAGGAGATGTGGAATTGGATCAAAAACAAAATAGAAGGAAAATTAGGAAAATGGAATAGGCAGTATCTCTCACTGGCTGGGAGAATCCAAATATGCCAAAAGATCCTTTCATCTTATAGCCTATACTTTGCCTCAATATGGTTGTTTTGCAGTTATCAGGTGGAAGAAATCCAGAAAAAGGTTCGATGTTTTCTCTAGTCTGATGGAAAAGGCAAGAAGAAAAGGCACACGGTCAAGTGGAGTTGGTGTTGTGTAAGCAAAGCAAAAGGGGGGTTGGGTTTAAAGAATCTTAAAGTCCAAGGCATAGCATTGGCTGCTAAGTGGATTTTCAAAGCCCTGGGTGGTAATGAGCTCTAGAAAATATTAGTTAGAAATAATATCTCAAGGGAAACACCCAAAAATGGTAGAGCTTGGAAGGGGCTCCCCCTCAGTCACCTCCTTAGTTGTCACTATCCTATTCTCCCAGAAGGCTCAATGGTGTTTAGAGGCATTTGGAAGGCATGAGAATAGGTCAAAAGGTTTATCTGCAAGTCTCAGGTATCCCAAGGCAGTGTCTTATTTGCTCAAAGATCCATTTGGTGGAACCTCAAGCAGAATGGTAAACCCCTGGCTCTCTTGCAAGGTTGCTCGGCCAAGAATTGGAACAACAAAGGCATTAAGAGCTTCTTTGGCATTCTGCATAATGGAATGTTAAAAGAATGGGCCCAACTAAAAAATGAGTTTAACATCCCGGATACCCAATGGAGGGCATACTCCATTATAAGGGAAGCTTGTAGCGAAATAAACTAGCCGGTAAGTTATAATCCCAATGCAGAACAGTATAAATTTTTTTCAATGGTCAAGTGGGGATAACATCAGCAAGCTTAAAGCAAAAACCATATACAACACACTAACCAAACAACACAAGACCTTTGACTACTTGAACAAGGTGTGGAATGTTAACCTAAACAACAATGATTGAGCTAAAATCTTATCAAATAACTGGGTTAAAACAATAGAGCCAAGGAAGGCCTACTTTAGATGGTTGCTACTCTTTCATAGGTTGCCCTTCAAGGCATCTCCTTATGATATTGAAATATCTAGATTGTGTAGGTTCTAGAATCAATACATATTTTTTGATTGTTTGTATGCAAAAGAACTTTGGCATTTTTTCTGCAATAACTTAGATGTATGGAGCTCCAATGGAAAAGTAAGGCTGGATAGAGTTCTTTTACTCAAAAAAAAAAAATTGGCAGAGAGCATTTCTTGTTTTGGTCTTGTGTATCTACTGAGATTCTGTGGCACATCTGGAAAGTTCATAATGAGGAAATATTTAATGGGAAACTGAGGACACTTATTGAGTCTTCCAAAAGACTCACCCTCTATAACATTGCTTTGCAGGTAATCATGATAGTGAAAGTCTCCAAGCTCAAGTTCCTCAAGTTGTTAGAAGATGATATCTTGCAAATCAGGTTGTGTGAAACCAGGATGAGGCACACTTGGCAGATTGGACAGTCATGCACGAAGATTTTTTTTCAGGCACTAGAAATCTTTCAAAAGGAATTCAACAAGAAAGTGGCCAAAGAAGCACAGTTGGCGAATAGTTGGTATCTCCTAGAATAAATTAGAATGGCTCAGCATAGTGACTCTTCATCTAGCATAAAGACCTTTTTTGGGAGTCAAGTGGACCTTTTTGCAGTAGCCTAGCAAGGTATTTTGTTCAGCTAAACTGATGTTGGATAATTTTGATCATATGTTCAGCTATTTGTTGTATATGTAATGGAAAGGGGCTGGTTTTTTGTTGTAATGGGAGGGGTTTAGTTTTGTTGTTTATGTAAACAGTTGTATGCTATAAACAACTTTATGTTGTAAATGTTCTCCTTGTATTTTTGTTGCTCCAACTATTATCAATACAAAAAAAAAACATTTTTTTCCATTAAAATTATATAGTAAATTAGTTAGTTTTTAATAAATTTTATTAAAACTAAATTAAAAATTAAATTTAAGTTAATTTAATGATTACTAAATAATTTAAATTAACATTTTATTATATAATTAGATTATATAAATTTTCTTGAAAAAAAAAAATAGTTTACACTCTACTATATATAATCTAATTACATAGTAAAATGTTAATTTAGATTTATTTATTAATCATTAAATTAACTTAAATTTAATTTTTAATTTAGTTTTAATAAAATTTATTAAAAATTTACTAACTTACTAAAAAAAATTAATGGAAATTTTTTAAAACTTTAAAACCAAAAATTTAAAATCTAATATTTTTCAATTTAATTTTAAATATATAAATTTTTATTATATGTTTTATTTATTTAATGTTAAATTATTTTTTAATATTTTATATTATGTAAATTAAATTTTTAAAATGTTATTATTATATTTATTTTATATTATAATTTATATTAGAAATTATTAAATAAAAATATAATTTAAATAATTAATACAAAATATATATTAGTATATTATATTTTATAGTAAAAATTATTAGATACAAATATAAAATTGTTATAATTAAAAAATATATATTGTTATATAATATAATATAAACTAATATATAGATAATATGTATTTAATGCAATACATAATTACTATATAATACATGGATAATATATATGTTAATTGTATATTGCATTATATTTATATATTAATTTACTTTGTATTATATAAAAATATATTATGTATTTTATTTAAAATTAGTTCTTAGGTAATAATTACTATATGTACTATTCATGGATGATGCATGGATGTTCAAGAGGTAAATGTTAAAATTAAGATATCTATTTTTAGAAAAAAATATGTAAAAGAGGTTTGATATTTTTCATTGTCTAACCTTCCATGTACTCTAATGCAATAAAATAATTAAGATATCCTATTTATCTAGAAATAGGTTATAAAGATATATGTATAATTTTAAATATCTATTATATTTATTTTGCATGAAGCATAGATAGTACCTTTATTCTATTATACATATATCCTTATAATCTAAAACATTATGCATATACCTACATTAAAGAACAAATATATCTTTCATTTCTAGTATTTTCTTATATCACCTTTTAAATAAATAAAAATAGTTATTTGAATCCATAATCTAGTATAATTCTAGTTGAAGTACTCTAATATTGAATAAGTTCTTGTTGAAATAATACTCTAATAATGTGAGATAAAATAATAAACTAAATTTTAGTGATTTTTTTTTTTAAATTACACTTTACTATATATAATCTAATTATATAGTAAAATGTTAATTTAAATTTATTTATTAATCATTAAATTAACTTAAATTTAATTTTTACTTTAGTTTTAATAAAATTTATTAAAAACTAACTAATTTACTATATAATTTAAAGGAAAAAATGTTTCAAACTTTAAAAACTAAAAATTTAAAATCTAATTATTTTTTAATTTAATTTTGAATATTTAAATTTAACTATAAAGTTGATGTTTTTTTTGTATTAAGTATAGAAGATAAAAACCATTATAGCATATGTCAAGCAACATTCTGCTACTTACAACAAAGTCATAAAAATTTACAACAAAGGTCTAGGATATTTGCATACAACAGATAGTCTGCTAAGGAAACTTGTAGTCTAAACAAAATAACAGCTTACGAAGTAGCTAATCAGCAACCAAAGTATTACCAAGAGTATTGACTAAAAATGGCATCATGTAATGTGTTGTTGTTCCAACAAGGAACATGGTAACTGCTACTTATTAAGGCGACCACTGTCACCATCAGCCACTTCAGAATCTGCAACATTCAATGCCTGACAAAGAATGTTCATAGCTCCCCTGAAATCCTCGGCCTTTCTTTGGCTGCAATTATGAGCATGGGCACATTGTATTCCCTCTTTGTGAACTTCCCCCAAGCCTCCCCTGATTAGATCTAGAAACTTCACCATGGAGACTTCTAGTTGTAAACGAACCTGTGAAACAATAGAAAGGAGTGTGAGTCACTTTGCAGACCCAGTAAGTACCCTTCTACACCCCTTGAATTTATTTGCATTTCTTGCCTTCCAAACATACCATAAAATTTTAGTACTTAAACACACTCAGAACTTAAGAAGATCTTTCTTGAGATTTCTATTGTTAAATAAAACATTCTACCATTTTACATTGTCATTATTGTCCTAGATCATTAACTCATTACAAAATATTTTCCAAATTTCTTTTTCGTATAAACAATCAAACAAAATATGCTTTATAGTTTATGGAGTCCTACACATAGAAAAAATGTCAATATCCATATGATTAGACTTATAAGGAAGCCTATGAAGAAGAATGAGCCATCTAAAATGGGCCTTCTTAGGCTCACCAATGTTATGCCAGATATAATCAAAATTATTCACCCACATTTTGCTAGGGAGATCAATTCCCCAACTCAAGTTAGCATGAGAATAAACATGAATTGAAATAGTAAGCTCTTTGTAAATTGTTTTGGCTTTGAGCTCAACAAGCTTAGAACCATCCTTCCAAAAAAATTCACAATCCAAAGAGCTTGGATCAAAGGGGTTAGTATGGAAATTCATTCCTTTGAAAGCATCTTTCACAGTATTAAAGGTTCTTATGCTAGAGGGGGGCAAAAGGAAATCATTGGCGAGGGATTCCCAACTTTTGATTTGGCCCTTGTTCAAGATGTCGTTGAAGGTCTGGATGCTTGCGAGATTCCACCTTTTGGTGGATTAGCCTTGCAACAAGGCAAGAGGCTTGTTATTGTGACAAAGATTCCACCAGATGGAGCTACTAGAATGGCAATTACGACCATTAATCAAGGGAATGTTGCTAGCATTGCAAAGGGCATTAGATTTAACAATTTCCCAGGCCTTCCATAGGCTTTTAAACACTGTGGAGTTGGCTAGAGTCATAGGGTACTAACCCAAAAGAATGTCACATACTGGCAGACCTTTCCATGTCTTTGCTTGATTGGGGGTGGCAAGTAGAATGTTGTTCCTTATCAACACCTTCCAAGGCTCGTTACCATCAAAAGCTCTGGAAATCCACTTGGCTACCAAGGCAATACCTTGCAGCCTTAAGTCCTTTAGACCAAGCCCGCCTCGACTTTTCTCCACATAGCACTAGTTCCAATTAACAAAATGATTTTTCCTCTTAACCTTACCATCTAACTAGAGAAAGCTTCTTATCCTTTTTTGGATCTCATTCACCTAGTAGCTATTGAACAGCCAGACTGAGGCAAAATAAATGTTGTACGAAGACAAAATCTTCTGACAAACTTGCATTCTACCGGCAAACGAAAGGTAGTGTCTATCCCATTTCACGATCTTGCTTTCAATTTTACTACTTATCCACAACCACATCTCCTTAAGGTTGGGATTGACTAAGAAAGGGATCCTGAGTTATCTTACAATTTTGCTCGGTAACCCCCACTAAAATTCATATTTATCCAACCATTTGGGGGGCGGGAATCCTCCCACCCAAGAATGCAAGACTTGGCAATAGAAATTTTAGCACCAGAGGCTTGAAAAAAAAGGTCAAGCTTTCCCATTAGAGTCTCCATGTTCCTTTCTTCCAGTTCCAAGAAAATTGTAGTATCATCTACAAACTAGATATTAATTAGCTCATTTTGATCTGGAAATTTGATACCTTTTACTTTTGGAGACGATGACTGGTCTCTTAGTAGGTAATGGAGAGCATCAGATGCAATGAAAAAAAGAGTTGGGGCCAAGGGACACCCTTGTCTAATAGATCTCTCAAGCTCAAATTCCTATGAAACTACCCCATTTACCTCTACTTTGGGCCACAACATTATTCAGGAGAGTATCCACCATATTATAGAATTCCCTAGGGAATCCAAATGCAACAAGAGTTGTTCTTAAGAAGGGCCATTCAACCCTATCATAGGCCTTTTTGAAGTCCAACAAGAGCATTGTTGCATTCTCATTGGATTGTCTTGCCCATATTGGCAATTTCTATATAAATCAATGTTCACTTTAGAAGTCAACTTTTTAAAATATCTTTTACCTCTATTAATAGCTTGTAACAACTTTCCCAATGACATCAAGCCTATTGGACAATGAGCTAAACCTATTTTCAAGCATGAGACAAGTTTTCCAATGAAATGTGGACTAGCAAGTCTACTTAAAAGAAAGCCTATCGGGTAAGAATATTTAATTATATATCATAATTTTTGTATGACAACTATCCATTCAAAGTGCCAATTTTAAATATTAAGATATTTTAATATACATAAAATTATATAGAAACCAAATGCATATATTATCATTATCTTATATAAGTTTTGATATAATATGTCAAAAATCTCTCTTTGATGTGATACGATCTTTTTAAACATTTGATTTTTTTTTTTGAGAAAGATTCCTACATACAACAACCATACAATCATCAAATTTAGGCCCTTTGTACTTTGCACTTCCCTAGCAACATAATACCTAATTTATTTTGAATCTCACTTATTTTCATTGATATAAGTAAGTAAAATAAAGATCTATTAACATAGTCTTAACTCCCTCATAAAATTATGAGCAAAATTATATTAGTACAAATAAAATAGGTCATAAGAAATCACAACTCATAAAAAATCAACACATGTTTAATATGAGTTCCAACTATCACAACTTAGTCCATTGATTTGCATGTTAAAAATTTGTTTATTTTAATAGAAAGGCAATACAAATTTGAAATCAAATGTCTAACCATTAAATAGTTAAAAGATAGTTTATATTTGATTTATCCAAAAAATGTTGGATAATGAGTTCCACTCAAAATAAAGAGAAAAACTGTAAAGTGGGTGAAAATTAAAGCTCTAGGGAATCAATATCATCTTCAACCATAGTGTTGATGGAAGGAGTTGGATTGCGAGCGGAACAATTGGTTATGATTTCCCCTTTGCTTCCCATCACTACGCTCAGTCAAGACCCTTTTTTTCCATGGCCAATTTCTCAAAGAAGAGATCTTGATCGAGGGAAAAGTCTTTGACGATTTGTTTGGTGTGAGAGAATGTGTAAAGATCTTAATCAGCATGAATAGGACCTCTCAATGCTTCAATTTCACATAATACAATTTTATGAATACATTGGGTGAGCGAATGTCCAATACGGTGGTGTTGGTGACTTTTGTGCTTGGACAAGTGGCAAGCTTCAAGTCCTTGGCAAAGCTCTTGGCGAGAGTGTTGTCCTACATGGGGTATAGTCATTCCTCAAAAGACATGCAATTCCCTATTCCTATGGTGTGCCCACCTGTACTCATCCAATGATAAAAACAAAATCCAATTATATGTACAAAATGGAAAGTAATTCAAAACATATGCAAAATAATACATTTTGAATTCAAAGAATATTTTATTTAATAGCTTTTATATCCTAATTAAGTGAGATTTGGTGGGCCTTTTTTTCCACTTCAAACAATCATCACTTAAGAGCAATCATTAAAATTTGATCCATTAACACAAAATTGAAAAATTAAAATATTGTTTAAATATTGAATGCCTTATGTTGTTATATGGAGCCTAATTAGACTCAGAGGTTAAATTTTCCTCTTTTATTGACGCGGTTTCCCCCCAAATTATTTAACGGGGGCTTGGGGGCAGTGCCCCTAGTGCTCCCTGTCGCAATACAGGGCGGGGTTGAGGGGTAACGCCCCCGAAACCTCACACGATTTTTATTATTTTATGAAGGCATTAGGATTTATTGTTCTATTGGCCAACATAGAAAACCCTATTTTGTAACCGACACAAGTCTTGATAAAAGGCTAAGGGTTAGGGTTTCCATTGACATTGTATTGTAGCATTTGCAATGGTATTGAGTTGCAAGGATTGTTGGTTGTAATCGGTTCTATTTGATGGATAATAATATTGGACTCTCCGTTGGTGGATGTAACCTGAGTTTGGGTGAACCAAGTTAAAAATTGTCTCTCATTGTTATTATTTCTATGTTTTTTCATTCCTATGTTTAATCTTTATTTGCATTTAATTGATATTTTTTGCATGCAATTCCTAACACCTTAAATAACAAAAAACATGTTGACTATCTACTAAACAAAATGAGTAAATGCAGAGAACCTAAAAGAGCCACAAGGCCGATGACATCAAGGCCTTTGGCAACAAAAATATCAATGAGGGCTGAGGCACTAGAGGTTGGGCCTGGAATGTTTGCAACTGTGATTGCTTGAGTGAAAAACTTCAAGTTGTCTCTTCGTCCTAGAGGAACTTTGTATTTTGGTCCTCCAGTATATTTAAAAGAATGATTATACAATACAAAAGGTTAATTATTTTCTTCAATATATTATAAATCTTAACAATAATTGAAGATATAGCATCTAAATAATAGTTTATTGTTCTTGAGCAAAAAATTAGTGAAATGGATCATCGTACACTTAAAAACATGAGAATTACTATACGCATTAGTAAAGAATTGGATAATTTCCACCAACAATTTCTTATTGTGAAGAGTGATCTTCTAATTTATTTTTTGTTTGTCAAGAAATTAAGGTAGATTTAAATAACATTTTTTAACATCTTAAAACATGAAAGTGCATGATAGACAAGAGCTCTATTTGTTGCTATATATTATTTGACGAACTCTCTATTCTCTTATTTTATTGGATGATCTTTCTTTGTTTCTCAAGGATTGCCACATACACCCAATGTAAGTTGTTTACTCATCATATTAAACATGTTGATAACATTGGTTGTTTACGTGTTGGCCTACTCCTCATGTAAAGAACTAGTATATTGACAAGGCATATAGGTGTAAAAAGAGATGTTTATTGTCGAGACTATTTAAATGGAAGAATTTAAACAAAGCCAATATTGCTCAAATAAAAATGAACACACAATTACAATAAAAAACAATGTTAATGATTAATATAAATTCTAAACTTATTATGTATTTTATTGAATAAAACTTACAATTAAAAAAATATTTGTATATTTTTCCAAAAAAATAATAATAATTAAACATGAAACTAGCTTGTGTATAAAATTTGGTAAAAAGAAATAGAAATATTTAGTAAAAAAGATTTTATTTAAATATTTTATATTATAGATCATTATTCTATTCAAGTTTAAAATTTAAATTAAAATTGAGAATATTTATTCTGTAAATTTATTCAAAAATACTTTAATTTATTTCAATAAATTGGACTTATTAAAAAGCATTTAACTTCACAAATAAAACAAAAACCACTAAAAGAAATTGCAACATAAATTAAAAACTGATTAAAAAAAAAAACACCTAGAGAAAGGGAAGGAAATGTCTTTTTATAGTCCACCATTAGGCAATATGTTTTTGAATCTACATGACATATATATGAGACTACCCCTACTCTAACTGTGCTTCAGATCCAAGGTGTGTATATCCTATCCCTTGGAGGATTTGAACTTGTGACCTCTCTTTGAAAAATATAAGTTCCCCACCATTAAACCAACTCAAAAGAAAAAAAACAAACAATTTAGACATAAATTGAAGTTGCAACTCTCTCTTTACAAATTCATTTAAAAATAGGAAATAGTTCAAAATATGTTTAAATTACTTTTAAAAGTTCTCCACCATTAAACCAACTCAAAAGAAAAAAAGTAGACATAAATCGAAGTTGCAACTCTCTCTTTACAAAATCATTGAAAACAATTCAAAATATGTTTAAATTACTTAAAATATGCCATGCCCTAATTTTTACCCAACTAAACAATACACAACCAACATATTTTTTTTGGTAAACGTATAAACACTATTGATTATTAACCACTCATTAATCGTGGTAGCATACAAATGATAAGGTTGATATCAAGTCCTACTAACATTGATTCTGACAATACTTAAATTAATCTCACTACCACCTTACCATCACTTTTATATATATATATATATATATATATATATATATATATATATATATATATATATATATATATATTTATATATTTATATATATATATATATATATATAATGGTTTTAATACTATTAGCTTCAATTCTCAAATCAATATTTTATTTCTTAATACATCTCTAGTACCAAAACTACTATTAATACATCTCTCAACATTTATATATAATACTAGCCTTTCTTATCTTAATACCTAGCTAATTGGCCTTACTATCTTTCTAACCTCCAACTCACCATCAATATTTAGTTATCAAGCATTTTTACATTAATGATTCATTAGTTTCAAATGTAACCCAAGAAGGTGAGACTTAGCACCCTCGATAATAATAACAATAATAAGCTTATCCAATCTTATTTTGATGAGAAACAGTTACATCTGATTATAGTTATTGAGAAAAAATGATCACTAGGGGTAATTTAACATCTTGTTAAGTAGAGACAAATGGATACCATTTTGATGAGAATGGTTCATTTTAATGGTAGTACTTCCACCTAGTTGAGATGGAAATTGAGGAACCCAAGGGGAGACATCCTACCACCTACTGATCTATTTCACTAAGAAGTTTATACAAGACCTTTCATTATATATATCCGTTGAAGAGCCTTCTGAATTGAACACAAAGATTAAGGTTGTAGCACCCAAACTATAACTTAAAAGGAAGAAGTATTACATACTTAAGTTGATTTACTTAACAATAATAGTTGAACATTTGAATTTAATTTTTATATATAAAACTAACCAACCAAGATACTTGAATAATTAAATTAAACATACTAAAATAACGTACTTTTATGTTAACTATTGAGTTCATTTAATGACATTCAATATTACACAAAAAAACAAAAACTAAATTGACACACAAACTATAATTTAATACAATGTTTGTTTGGCTATGAATTTTATATTTATTTAAAGTTTATTAATTGTCTAAAAATTTCTTGTTGATGACTTCTTCTTTTTCCCCTTTTTCCACTTAAACATAGACTTATAATACACTATAACTTATTTTTAACAAGTTGCTTAAAATAAAATTAGAAACAAATTTTACAAAAATCAATAACCAACTGAAACTAAATATTCTTCTCCAACTCAAGTAATTACAAATTCAATTCTTCCTTTCTTTTTTTCTTTTTAAGTTTCTGGATTTAATTTAATCAAAAAGCAGCTAACTAAAAACTAACTTGTTAATAATATAAAAAAAAATTAACTAAAAAGGGGTAAAAATTTATTCAAACAAAACAAAAAAGTACAAAGCAAAGGCATTACAGATTTTTGTCAATCTCCACTAAGGGGTTCAACTTTTGAGACAAATCCGGGGGTAATTGACCCCTATCCACAATGTTCCAATTTTTCAGATGATCGGAGGTCCATTTGGCCAAACAATCCGCAACTTCCTTCCATTCTCTATGAATGTGACAGAAAGTAACAGAATCCAATGAAGCACACAGATTAAGAATAATTTCTAATATGTTCTTATTGTTTGTAAGTCCAAAGTTTACAAATTTGCCTCTCAAATTCCTTCATAACCTAATGCTGAATAATTATACAGGAATTTGTAACCAATTCTCCTTCTCTTCTATTTCCTCTCAAGACCCCCTTCTTTTTTATTTTTTTTTGGAATGCACAGGCTGAATTAGTTCCTCTACTTTGGATCTGCTTACAGATTCATGCACAAGTATTCATTCATTTTGAGCATCTGAATTTATTTGTTTCAGGCATGTTGGAACAGAGGCAATATTTTCTTCAATGACAAATCGGTGGTTCACAGAAAGATTTGAGGAATTACTTTTCGTTTCCAAAAACCTACCCCCAAATTTTATTAGGAAATTGTTTAATCATATATCTATGTGTGCTCCTATACGAATGCTTAAAAAAATGTTTTATCAGAGATCAAATTAAATTTCTTAGAAATTTGCAGTTACATTCCAGATTGCAGATCGACATTGGCAAAACCTAGACCAGGCACACACATCTTCATAATTGAAAGCTTCAGATTTAAAAATTTCCTTTTCAGATAATATATAA
The DNA here is from genome assembly GCA_007258455.2 of Sequoia sempervirens. Classification (NCBI taxonomy): domain Eukaryota; kingdom Viridiplantae; phylum Streptophyta; class Pinopsida; order Cupressales; family Cupressaceae; genus Sequoia; species Sequoia sempervirens. The sequence goes on along the minus strand of VDFB02266724.1, from coordinate 10,698 downwards.
AATATAGATCAAATATTGAATTGGCTCTATATTCGCAGATTTCCAAAGTTCGTTCAGATTGCATTCTTACAGATTACTGGTAACAGAATTCTGATTTCATGTTGAGCAGCAAAAGAAACATATTCAGAAAAGTCGTTATCCGACTGGCAATGCACCCCATGAAATTCAGAAGACATAAGTGAGATTTATTAACAGCGACCATTTTAAATTTTTAAAAGGGAACATTAATATTATTCATGGTATAAGACAGAAATTTCTGGGGTTGAACCTACTGAATCTATTGGTACGAGGCTTATTCTTTAAATTTGTTTTGAAGTTTTCCAGGCATAAAATATTGGAAAATCTAAACTTATGGTTAAGCATATATTAGGGAGAGGGGTTCATTGAACACCTTAATTTCGTGTTTTTCTCAAAAACTCTACTGGAAATTTCAACAATTCTCTAATTTTGTATAGTATGATTTTGAAGTGTACACCTGCATATTATATGTGATTTTCATTTTTAGGCCACATCATTAAAATATGATACATGAGACATGTTTTTGTTGAGGTGCATCCAAAAAGGCCCCAAAAGTGGAGACTGATAGTGGTGCACTAATATGTTTTTATTATGCACCGATAAATATATCACATGATTTGTCAAATTGTGTACTTTATGGATAAAAAGTGTTTTTACAATTGGATATTAAGGTGTTCCACTATGGGGCCCACTGAGGACTATCTATCCCCACTATTATACTCGATCCACTCTAGGCCCCTCTCCCTACTTTTATATTGGGCCTTTTATTAGATCTTTTGTGTTGAGTAGAGGGAGATTGCCATGGTCGCCCCATCAACCACCAAAGTTGACACCTCAATCAGCTGGTAGGTTTGCATTCAAACTTTTTAACATCGATTATTATTGCTAATTAATATTTACTATAAAATTATTTTTTGGTTCCATATGCATTAAATAATATATATATAAGAAGATATAAGTGATATTTATAATGATATGTGTACATGCATAATTGATATATGCATGTATACAATACATGTATATTTATCAAGAAAAATTTTTATGATCTAAATACAAGATCTTAATTACAAATGCATTTCAATATAAAAGGGGAAAAGACTTTGAATTCAAAAATTGTGAAAACAGACACATACAAATGTTTCCTTTACCTTTTTATACGGAAATTTTGATGATTTCAAACCCAACCAAGTTTTAATTCCTTCCCTTAAAGTTCCTCAAGCAAATTAGGGAAAGATACCCAAGACACAAACCCCTCATTAATTTGAAGATTTAAACAATTGACTTTTAAGATTGCATACGTTAAGTTACATTTTCCCAACATTAGTCCTTTTATTTAGAGATTGAATATGCCCAAATCTTCCTTGATTTTACCCCTCTAGATGAAGTATAAACACATTTACAAGATTTTTCTATTACCCAAATACACAACAAATACATTTATCATAGTTCCACTCTTGGAAACTTAAACCCCTTTTTTAATGCACAAGGCCCATCTCTATTTCCTTGGATCCTGACTTTGATGTACTTCACATTTATTCCATCTTCAATATATATATCCCTGAAAGAAGAGGTCAACAACAGAAACAACAAAGTGGCCACAAACTCTCTTCCCAACCATAGGATTGATAATCAATCCACCCCCAAGCTCAAAGGGATCACATAGCTTTTCCCAAACATACACACATAACCACAATTCACATTTATTACTTAGTAATTTCATACCTTATACCATTCATATTTCACCACTATTCACACATTCACAATCACTTATATGTTCACAACTATTTGCAAAACAAGGAAGTTCCAACTCACATAATTCAAACCATCATACAAGTAATTTAACATAGATTTCCTCAAAGAAGAGTGAACAACACAACAATTCATTTCCTCAACAACATAGACCCAACAAGGAGAGATCTTACCAAACTAAGTGCAAATCCAAATGGGGATAGCCTCTCCTTCTCCAAGCCTTATTCTTCCATTCTCCCTCTCCAATCCTCTCCTCCATCTCCACCAAGAGTGCTCCTTCCCAAATGGGTGATCCCACAATATTGGTTTACAATTTTTGGCCAAACTAAACATTGAACTTATTTTTTTAATTAAATCTTCACTTTTAGGAACCTATAGTGGCTAAACCATGAGGAATTTGAAGATGATGCAAACTAGTGATTTGTGACATTTTGTCTATAGATTTTAAATATATTTTTTTCAAAAAATTTGGAATCAGATTGCATTTTTTTTCTATCTCCTTCAAAAACTAGTTTTTAACAATAAACACCATTTTTAAAGGATGGTGCTACTGGCTAACATATAACTTTTTTTCTGTGAAGGATAAAATTCTAATTTTTTCGAATTTAGATTTGTAACTACGATATCTAGTGCATGGAATTGGTTTCATAGCATTTCATTGAATATTTTTTTCTTAATTAAGTTTCAAAGTCAAACTAATTACAACTTAGACATGATTTACTAGCTAAAGCATAACTTTGTATGTATTGAAATTCAAATTTTTTTTGTTGATCGTGACATCAATATCTAGTGCACTGATATTTTTCAATTTGTTTTATAATCTTCTATTTTTTCACATGTGTAGAACAAAGAGCTTGATTTTTAGTGAAAAACCTATGTTTAATCAAACTCAAAAAATACATAATAAAACACAAACATATTAAAATTACATTTGATGGATAGCTCATTCTAAGGACTACCATCATCTAGTTGGGTCTGTGAAGTCTCTTCCATTTTCATCCTCAATCCGAGCTTCGAAAGGCAAAATTTTGTAGATATTTGGTAGAAAAGGAAGGGAAGGCGAAAAAAGGGAGGTTCGTATGGACCCCCCATTCGAGTGAACCCCCCTTAAGTGTTCACTAGAAAGGGGGTTCGCTTGAAGCCCCCTTCAAGCAAACCCCCCTTTTTTTTAAATTTTCCTTTGTGTTCATTTAAAAAAATGTGCCAAACAGTGGGACTCATCATTAAAGAGGGTTCGCTCAAAGGGGGGCCCATACAAACCCCATTTTGGGTCCATAGGAACACCTTAGTTCGTGCGAACCACTAAAATCCATTTTTTTTCATGGGAGTGTTTTTGCACTTTTCCTTCCTCAATGGAATTGTAAACCAATGTTGTGGGATCGCCCAAATGGAAGAAGAAAAGACATCAAAGCAACAAGGCCAAAGCAAGAGGGAAAAGACCAAAAGGAGAGAAGCCAAGGAAAATGAGAGAAGCGAAGGCCAAAAATGAAGAAGCCCCTTCTCTCAAAGAGAAAGAATATATAGAAGAGAAAGTGAAACCAACTCCCCATAACTTCCCAACCAACTCAATTTTCGCCACTTTTCATAAGTGAGGAATTACAGTGGGTTTTAAACTTTATTTAAGTGATTTTATAGAATAAAAAGACCTCTACTCTATAGATGTACTGCCTAGGGCACCTTTTAAACAATTCAAACCACATAAAGATGTTATAAAACCTAAAATAAATAACGACATTAAAAGAGGTGACTCAAGGGTCTAATAAGCAACATCTCCCCCATGCACTTGACCCTTACAAAACAAGGTTGAATACATATCCTTGACAATACTAGAAATTTCCAAGAATGACATAAGGGAAATAGCTATGTGACACCTTCAATAGTGGCCACTTTTAAACTGTTTACTTAACCAGACGGAGGTGTCAGTATTTATCATAATTAATAGTATTTGAAACAAATAGCATATGAAAAATAACCTTCTAATGGTAATCAACTAAGGAATTAAATCTACATAAGTAACATATAATTTAACTCTTCCTATTTGCAGAATACCTTTTAGAGCCAAGCAATAGTTGATCATGTTATTTAATATCAAAATATTACCACTTATCAATAATTTGTTTAACCTATAATAAATACTACCACAACTAAATATCAAATATCAATCATTACCTTTATATTCACACTTACTCACACTCATAATATAAAATCACCTAACATGATGAAATCCATTATATATATAACCAACAATGAAACATCTCAGTAGTTGCATACTTACGTAGATAAGGGATAGAACTCATCTAGCTATCACACGAAATCGCAAAAACCACTAGTTAGTTAGTTAGCAATCAAAAATATAAGCAACTTGATGTATAGGAATAACAATCTCTATTGCATATCATCCAACATAAAGAATATAAGACATGAACCATCGATGACTAATAAGGCCACACTGAATGGGGTCTTAAAAAATAGTAATAATATATTTACCCCTTAGATGGAGTCGCAAGTTTCCAAAGCAATGATATCTATGCAGGATACGATAGCAGCGCAGGCCTTGTCCACATGCTCTTTAATGTCATTTATTATTTCAAAAGATTTTTGCCACAATGTTAAATTTGGAGTGGCATCTTGCTCACTCGGCCCGCTGGTCGATCCATCCAACTGAACCAAAGCGTCATAACCTTGTGCGACACATTTCAACATTTAACACCAAACCCAACATTTAACACCAACCTAACAAACAAACAAACAAACAAACATAATGAAACAAATAAAGTAGTTAAAACCCACAACCTAAAAAAAACAGTCATGAAAGTGAAGACGTAGCAACCCAGCCGCTAGAGTAATATCATCTAAATAAAACTTGATTCGTTTGTGGACAATGGATTCCAATTTTGGGCAAGTGCTCTTATAAAACGTCCATGAAAGCCCATTTTCCATAGGAAGGTCTACATCTAAAGGCTACTCATACTCTTCTTCGACACAAACAAGCGAAACAGAGAGAGCGAAAAACAAATAGAGCACATAAACCTTATCCATTGGAACAAATACAGAGCTTAGATTTCCGAGGGAAGAACAGTGTCGTGGGTATTTAACAAGTGAGGTGAAGAAGTGAAGTGGGACCATAACAGACATTAGATTGATCACTACTTCTCAATTTTCTTCTCAATTCACTTTTTGGCAACTCACCACTCATTTCTAATATCCTTGATGGATTGAAGTCATGCTCATCACCTTTAAGGATTCCTTGTTGTTTGACTTGATTAGATTTGAAGACCTACAAGAATTAGTACTCAAAAATAAAATGCATGCATAAACATGAACAAACTCACATAACACTTGGCATGATGCTTCAATGGTGAAGGGTGAAATCATGGAGTTGTGTCCCACTTTTGGAAAGAGGAAATTTTTGGAGTGGTCGGGATAAATCAACTGGCACATGCCTTTGAGTGCAATAAAGCCTTCAATTGAAGGAACCTTCAACCAAAGGTATGCAACTAAACACCTTCACTAGAAGGTAGTTTCCATAAAATAATTTTTTTTGCTATAAAATGGCTTTTTTGCATGGTGACCTTCTAGTGAAGGTAGGACCTTCGAGCAAAGGTACCTTCGCTCGAAGGTGCCAAAAATGAAAAATTCCTCATTTACATCAAAATCTTCTCAAAAATTACAATTTCAAACACTAGGTTGGACTTGCAAATGAGCCTAACCTGATAAGATATTTTGCAAGATCATAGCCCTCAAAACGAACTTTCCAACAAGTATAATTTTGATATGTTTTCATTTTATCATGTAAATTTTTATTGAACATAGCTTTTTCTCTTAACAACAAGCTCTTCATTCTGTAGAGGTTGAAAAATAGTAAAAGATTGTAAAAATAATCAAAAAATATCATTTTCCTTTGTATTGATGTTCTTGTTTCACCAAAAAATATTGGATTTCAACATATTCACAACAAATTATGTTGGACAACACACACATATGTCCAAATTATAGATATGGTGACTTAAAAAATTAATTAAAAAAAATTGTAACCAAAAATTATGAAAAAATAAATGTTCCCTCTATATTGATGTTGAGAATCTATATTTCAAAAATTAGAATTTTATTTTTTATAGAAAAAACGTTATGTTGAATGACACAAATGCTACTTTTTGAAATTGTTGTTTTATGTTCAAAACTAGTTATTAAAGGAGATATTGAAAGACTCATGATTTATTTCAAAAAAAATAAACAAAATATATACTTAGAATCTACACAAAAATTGTCACAAATCACTAGTTCGCATCATCTTCAAGTTCTTAATGGTTTAACTACTATAGGTCTTAGACTTGATGAAGATTCAGTTAAAAATATTGATGTAAATGTCCATCTTGGGCATAAAGTGAGACACACTATTGTGGGATCACCCGAAAATGTTGTAATAATTCAAAAAAAATTGCTTTTGACTACTCCTGAATTGATTTTTAGGATCTTCACTTGCTCAAATAATATTTCTTGGATTCTTCCTCTTTTGAAATGGTGAAAATACTATGTATTTATATAAAAATCTTCTAATTTCCTTAAAATTAAGTCCTGATGGCTGACAATTAGAATTTGAATTTCAAAAAATAAATTACTGACACCAACCTTTTTGAATTTGGGTTCAACTTAAGTGGTCTAGGGCACAGTGCACTCTAGATAAGATCCCTCCTTTTCTAGGATCCAAATTATTGGGGGAAAATATTAAATGCATACTTCAGTTTTTTACATTTGATTTTCCGATAAATGTTAAAATGGGTCATGGAATGCATAATTTAGGATATTAGGTGCATGATTAGGTCCAAACACATAAAGGGAGAGAAACCTAGTGTGAAATTATCAAGGGTGACAATTTATGATGCTACATAAATTAATAACAATTAAAAAGAAAACCTAGAAAGAGCAAACAATTTAGGCATTTTCAACTATTTTCTTGAGATCTCATTCTCATATTTCATGGAAGTTTTAATTTTTTTGTTGTAAGTTTGTTGGGTGGAATACACCTTCATCACATACATATGTGACAATTTCTATAGCAACATAATATCTAATCCATATAGATCTCATTTATTTCTATTTACTATTTTAAAGCTATATATGTTCATACATACGTTCAACCTAAATTTGACAATCAACCCTGCTTGTCAAACAATTTTTATTTTACAATTATCCATTCAAAGGTTCCCTTAAAATCCCAAGACATTTTAATAATAGCACTTGCACCTCTAGAAGGTTCAAGAAGTACACCAATAAGAAAGTAAAGGTAAAACTTAAATGTATCTTAACATTATTTAATTAGTTAAATAATAACAATATAAAAGTATAATATTTTGACTAAAGCATAAATCACCTTCAACAACAATAAACAGAAGAGACAATCTTCTTTTGCTTCCAAAGATACCACTTTTGCTATGTATAAAACATATGCTCTCATAAAACAAATATTCACCTAGGGAGAGGGATAAAAAGATGAGAGCTAAGTTGTTTATAGACAACTTTGACTTCATCAATGTTTCAACTGCTCGATTTTTTAATAGAAGTTTAATTATTTGGTTTCAAATTTTGCTAGGTGTTTGTCAATTTTCAAGCTTGAACAACAAACAAAAGGTTCCTTAAAGAACCCATTTACTGAATATTTTTCTATAAGCAAGATTTTATATATCAAATACTAATCACACTTATTATGGCATCCAAGTTGAAGATCAAGCTTGTCTATGACCAATGTTAATATTGTCAATTTGAATAAATTCCCCATATGTCTGAAGTAGTTTTATCTCATTGAACAAAAATACCTGATGAAATGATATTAAACATAACATTCATGAAGGAAACATAATATACAATATATATTAAACATGGCATTCCTTGTATCTTATTTTTCTCCATACCTTCAAATATTACCACCTTGGATGTGGTGAATCTCTCCAACAACATACATGCACTAGTTACTATAGACAATTGTGATGGAATTACAGCAATTAGAGTTCGACAATAAATCCACCAAGCTAGTAATTTCATCATAATGAAAAAGTTCTAGAAACTGTCATAATTTCATAGGTATTTTACCCGAAGGACATTGATGGATTGATGAATAAACATTAGGAGCCCAATGTATTTATCTACAAGTTGGATAGCACATCAAGGTTGATGAGAAAACATGACTGTGGACAACAATGCATGCATTAATGGGAAAATTTTGAAATCAAATCTGAAGATATTAATGCATTCAAATCCATATTATTTTTCCTCAATCGCCTCTTTTGCTTGCCACCATGGTTCATATCCATTAAACAATTAGAGATGTGAGACAATGCTTTTTTGAGGCTTTCACCCTTAAGAGATTAGACATGAGTGGTTGTGAGTTGGATTTTGTTTCAAAGAGTGACACGAAAATTGCTTTAATCTGGCTGATAATGGTAATTTCTATATAAATCAATGTTCACTTTAGAAACCAACTTTTTTAAATATCTTCTACCTCTATTAATAGTGTGAGAAAACTTTCCCAATGACATCAAGACTATTGGACAACGAGCTAAACCTATTTTCAAGCATGAGATGGGTTTGCTAGTGAAATGTGGACCGGCAAGTCCACTTAAAAGAAGGCCTATCGACTAATAATAAATTTATATATATTATATGAAATATATATCATCATAATTTTTGTATGACAACTATCCATTCAATATGCCCTTAAAATATTAAGGCATTTTAGTTTACATAAAATTATATAAAAACTAAATGCATATATCATCATTATCTTATATAAGTTTTGATAATTTGTCAAAAATCTCTTTGATGTGATACAATATTTTTAAACATTTGTTTATGCTTTTTTAGAAAGATGCCTGCATTCAACAACCATACAATCATCAAATTTGAGCTCTCCATATATTGCTCTTCCCTAGCAACATAATACCTAATTCATTTAAATCACACTTATTTTCATTGATACAAGTAAGAAAAATAAACATCTATTAACAATATTAACTTTGTCATAAATTATGAGCAAAATTATATTAGTACAAATAAAATAAGTCATAAAATTCACAGCTCGTAAAAAATCAACACATGTATAATATGAGTTCCAACTATCTCAACTTAATCCATTGATGTGTATGTTAAAAAATTATTTATTTTAATAGAAAGACAATACAAATTTGAAATCAAATGTCTAACCATTAAATAGTTAAATGAAAATTTATATTTGATTTATCCAAAAATGTTTGAGAATGAGTTCCACTAGAAATAAAGAAAACTAGCTTCTCAATGATAGAGCATCCTAATAGACATAAGAAGTTCCAAAATAAAAAATCCTAATTAATCCATCAAAAAATTTACATGATTTCAAAATAGAGTAAAATTCCCAAACAAAAAATTCAACTTTAAATAGAATGTTAAAAAAAAGCCAACCTTAAATTATAAATAAATCAATGATCAAACACTCTAACAAACATTAAAAAACCTTAAACTCTGATTAATTCATTAAATAAATTACATAAAAATAATAAATAATTATCATGTTTTCATAACCAAAAATTATCTTTTACCTATAAATACAAACTAATATTTAACAATAGGCCCCTGAATAAAGACCAAAGTATTAATAAGCTTGCTTGCATTTCAAGTTCATAATGAATACGATTGTTAAAGCAACATTATTCATAACAAAACTAAATTAACAATATATCTACAACATTAGAACAATATTCTATTCTAAAAATGAGAAAATTTGTGAAGTGGGTGAGGATTAAAGCTCTGTAGAATCACTATCATCTTCCACCACAATGCTAATGGAAGGAGTTGGATTGCAAACCGAACAATTGGTTCTGATTTGCCCTTTGTTGCCCGTCAATACGCTCAGCTGACTCATTTTTGCAATGGCCAAAGCAAATTTCTCAAAGAAGAGATCTTGATCTTCAGCAAAGTCTTTGACAATTTGTTTGGTGCGAGAGTCTGTGTAAAGATCCTGATCAGATGTGAATAGGCCCTCTCGATGCTTCAAGTTCACATAATATGAGTTGTCAAATACGTTAGGCGAGCGGATGTCCAATACAGTGGTGTTGGTGACGTTTGTGGTTGGACAAGTGACCTTCAAGGCCTTGGCAAAGCTCTTGGCAAGTGTCTTGTCCTGAGTGGGGTATAACCTTTCCTCAAAAGACGTACAATGCCCTATTCCTATGGTGTGGCCCCCTATAATCATCCAACATCAAAAACAAAATCCAATTTATATACAATTCCTATGTACAAAATGGAAAGTAATTCAAAACATATGCAAAATAATACAATTGAATTCAAAGAATATTCTATTTAATAGTTTTTATATCCTAATTAAGTGAGATTTGGTGGGCCTTGTTTCCTACTTCAACCAATCATCACTTCAAAACAATCATTAGAATTTCATCTAAAGAAAATTATTTATATTATTTAATTATGAATGTCTTAAATAACAGAAAACATGTTGACTATCTAATTCTAAAAAAAATAAGTAAAAGTAGAGAGAACCTGAAAGTGCCACAAGATCGGTGACATCAAGGCCTTTGGTAGCAAAAGCATCAATGAGGTCTGAGGCACTAAAGGTTGGGCGTGGAATGTTTGCAGTTGTGGTTGCTTGAGTGGCAAACTTTAAGCTGTCTCTTCGCCCTAGAGGAACTTTGTATTTTGGCCCTCCAGCCTATTATAAAAAAACAATTATACAATACAAAAGATTAATCATTTTATTCAATATATTATAAATCTTACTACACATTGAAGATATAGTAACTAAATAATAGTTTATTGTTCTTGAACGAAAAATTAGTGAAACAAATCACTTTACACTTAAAAACATGAGAATTAATATACCCATTAAATAAAGAATTGGATATTTTCCACCATCACTAGTTTCTTATTGTGAAGAGTGATCTTCCAATT
>VDFB02266723.1:118687-216737 GCA_007258455.2 Sequoia sempervirens | reverse complement strand
TAAACAATTCCAAAACACCGTATGAACTATGGAAGGGTAGGCCTGCAACAATGAAGTATTTCAAGGTATTCCAGAGCAAATGTTATATAAGAAGGGATGATGAAGATTTTGGAAAATTTGACTCTAGAGCAGATGAAGGTATCTTCTTTGGTTACTCTTCAAGGAGCAAGACTTATAGGTGTTACAATAAAAAGATTGCACAAAATTATTGAAAGTGCAAATGTCCGAATGAATGATGAAAGGCATCAAAGAACAATGGCATAAGAAGTTGATTGTCAAGAAGAAAATTGCAAAGAAGACGAAGTGGAGGAAGAAGTTGAACAAAGAGAAACAAAGACATCATCAAAGATACCATCGAGATTTGTTCAAAAGAACCATCCAGAAGATCTGATTCTTGGTGACAAAGACACATAAATTCAAACAAGGAGATTGGCCTATACATCAAAACATGCAAATTTGTGCTTTTTATCTAAAGTAGAACCCAAGAATTTTTCAAAAGCTTGAGAAGATAAGTATTTGGTAAAAGCTATGGAAGAGGAGTTGGATCAAATCGAAAAGAATGAATTGTTCTAAGTGGGTGTTCAGAAATAAATTGAACAAAGATGCCAAGTCATAAGGAACAAAAAGGGTTGGTGTGTAAGGGATATGCCCAAGTAGAAGGAATTGATTTTGAAGAGACATTGCCTTGGTTGCATGGTTAGAGGCTATAAGGATGTTCTTGGCATTTGCTTGCTTCAAAAACTTCAAAGTCTACTAGATGGATGTTAAGTCAACAATTTTGAATGGACACTTAGAAGAAGAGGTGTACATTGAACAACTTGAAGGATTTATCTTGTCAGAAAATGAGGACTCTGTATGTAGTCTCAAGAAAGCTGTTTATGGGTTGAAACAAGCCCCTAAGGCTTGGTACTCTAGATTGGGCAAATATTTATAAGAACAAGGCTTCAAAAGGGGTATTGCTGACAACAATCTGTACTCTAAAACTGAAGGTGATCATCAGTTGATTGTTGTAGTGTATGTGGGCGATATTATTTTGGAGGCAACAATGCTAAAATGTGCCAAGAGTTCGCCATGAAAATGTAGGAAGAGTTTGAAATGTCTATGCTTGGTGAGTTGTCTTTCTTCCTTGGGCTACAAATTTCGCAATTTGATAAAGGAATATATATTTCATAGACCAAGTATATTAAGTAGATGTTGAAGAAATTTAGGATGGAGGATTGCAATCCTATGAGTACACCTATGGTCACAAGATGCAAATTGAGTAAGAATGATGAATTTCCTGGGGCTAATCAAACTCTTTATAGATCAATGACTGGGAGCTTGTTATATGTGATAGCTTTGAGACCTGATATAATGTAAGCAATAGGTATGGTTGCAAGATTTCAAGCTGCATTAAAGGAAACCCATGTGTAGGCAGTTAAACGAATCTTCAAATATGTAAAAGGCACTTTGGATTTCAGCTTATGGTATCCAAGAGGTGAAGATTTCACCTTAATAGCCTACACTGACGTGGATTGGACCGATAGCGTTGATGACAAAAAAAACACTAGTGGAGGTGCATTCTTTCTCGAAAATAGTCTTATATCATGGTCAAGTAAGAAATATGCTTCAGTTTCCTTATCCACAACAAAAGTAGAATTTATAGCAGCAGCCTTGTGTTGCACTCAAGTCCTTTGGATGAAGCAAACTTATAGGGACATCAAGGTAGAATTTGAGCATCCAATATCCATATTTTGTGATAACACCAATACAATCAATATTTTGAAAAATCTTGTGATGCTCTTCTGAACCAAACACATTCCAATCAAATATCATTTCTTAAGGGAGCAGGTGGTAGATCAGCAGATGAAGTTAATGAATTTTAGAGTATATGACTACACATGAACAAATTGTAGATATTTTCACAAAGCCTCTTCCAAAAGAGACTTTTGAGTATCATAGACAGAAGTTGGGGGTGATATCCCCTTCATCTAGTTACTAAGGAACTATATCTTTCAGGGGCAGCTCATCACTGCATTATCTTACAGCTCCAAGGATTCCTTTGCCATTGATGTCAATGGGGGAGAAGAAGAGAAAGGATGAGCTTTAGAGTAAGGGGGAGCATTATATATTCACATATTATTTCTATGAGAGGTTGCCATCAATGACAAAGGGGGAGAAGAAGAGAAAGATGGAGCTTTAGATAAGGGGGAGCATTATATATTCATAGATTATTTCTATGAGAGGTTGCCATCAATGACAATGGGGGAGATTGTTAGATTAATTCATTGATGTCAAAGATTCTTGCAAGTCCAAGAATGCCATTGATAAAAAAAAAAGATAATTGCTGTTCAAGAAAGAAATCGTTCGTGAAAATATGAAGGCCAAAGGCCACCAATTTCTACAATTAAGAACTAAATTCAATTGGTTGACCCATATTCTCTATGGTAGTGTTTGGTAATTTCTTTATGAAGAATATTTGAAGAGTACTTTGTTATATTGAGAGGGCGGGTGAGGGGTGGGGGTGAAACAGTATAATAACTTTTTACTTTTTCAAAACTTAGTTGACCACATAAGTGATACTTCAAAACTTAATCATCCACAACAATAACACACATGCAAGATCTAGCAATAAGGAACACATGATGAACACACAATTTGCGTGGAAACTCTTGCAGGAGAAAACCATGGAAAATATTGCTTATATAGATCTTCTTGTAGCCACCAATCTACTTTATTGACAAAGCTTCTTTCATAGGCACCAACCCACAGGAGACACCAATCCCCACAATTGAGCATCAACTCAGCAAGAGACACCAACCTGCCAATCTCTTTAGTTAGAAGGCACCAACCTCCTAATAAACAATATAATAATTTATTTGAGACTTCTTAGATCCACCCTAATTCACCTTCATCAATCTGCTCACTGCTTCATCAAAATCTGCCTTCAGAATTTTCAAAGATTGTTCATAAATTCTGCCATAAAGCTGCTCATAAGTCTGCTATAAATAATCTTCACCTGTCTGCTCCTCTAAGTAATTTTCTACTATTTGAAATAGTCTTCTACTCTTCAAATCCACTGGTGCTGTATGATCTGACTTGAATTTTTCACACACCTTACTTCCATCACTTCTCTCAACCTTCATTTATATCTTTCCAAGGGGGACAACCTTTTGGAGGGATATATTCATTACAAAATAAGACAACTCTTCATTACTTTTAATGCACCCTTTAATAGCCAACTTGGGTGCTTCATAAGAGGTCGGCCTGAATTAAAACCAATTTAATTTAATTTCAAATTTGAGCGCTATAATATCCACCCCAATTGTTTTTCAATTTTGCATATGTTAGCGTTAGCCAAAATAACAATGATAATCAACTAAATTAAGCTACCTTCCACTTTTTGATCACCCAAATCCCAATGTGGGCAAGGTGAGAGCATACAATGGTAAGGTGTACATTGCATTAACTAAAAACAATCACTTGTTTAGTGGGGTGAGTGATAATCAAGAATAAACTGAAAGCAAATACCTTCCACTTTCTGATCACCCAGATCTCGAGGTGGGCAAGGTGAGAGCATACGGTGGTAAGACTTACAATTAAGTGCTTCTGAATAAACCACTTGTTCAGTTGGGTGAGTATGGAATCTCCAAAGCATGAAATGAAACCTTCGCTTATTCAGCGGCAATTACAATTAGCAAATAAAGCATTTGGTGGCTAGCTGACCAAGGCAAAGAAAGATCCTCCACTTATTCAGCGGGCAAAATATGAAACTAAAGAAAGCACATCCACTTATTCAGTGGGAATAACATGAAAGAAAAAAAAGTTCATTCACTTTTAGCGAGAATGCCACTTATTCAGTGGGGTAAGAAAGGCACAAGAGCTATTCACCAATGGTACTACCAAAGGTGTTACAATGAGAGATTATTACAATATGATGTTTTCAAATATACTCCAACTGCAATGAGTTAGAAATATGAATTGACAACTCCAAATGATATCCAACACCAAGGTACAATAGCTCTTGATAATTGTTGTTTTTATGATCAGATTTAATACACAGAAATTTAATTCAAAATCAGACACAATAATACAGCATATACCTTGGGAAAACCCTCCACTTGAGGGAGAAAAACCCAGCAACAAATATATCTCTTATATATATAACTAATGGCAACAAGTCTCTTTACAATGAGGCCACACACAAGGCCAATATTCAGCACCAGCAATGGCTGTAATAACAAAGAACAATCTGCTCTTCCTTGAACACAAATCTGCTCTTCAATGGATTCGCAATCTGCCCTAGAAGAAATTCAAACTTGATAGAAGGAGCTGTTCTTGATAGAATTCGCACTTGCTTGTAGGAAGGAATCGAACTTGCTTGACCCTTGAATGAGTGAGAATGAATTTCTATATATACATTTGCTAGAGAGGTCGCACCTCTACAAGAACTAGGTCGACCACCAAAGGAAAAGATAAATACAAATAATAATTATGAATTACAATGAAGGTCAACCAAGGTAAGAATTACAATGTTGCCTTGAGAAGCGCACTTCCTCATTAATTATTATTTGATACAAATCATGCCTCTTCATAAATTCGATTATCATTTAAATAAATGAAGTGCCTCTTCAATAATATCGATCTCCTATAAATTTGATAGCCGTTTAGGCTCCATCAAATTTATCCATTATATCGTGGCTAGAAGAATTCTCTCGATGCTGCTATGAACATCAACACTCCCTCTCAGCTAGGGAGGATATTTCCGGCTCTGGTTATCACAATGAATGATAGTAGGCTCCATTGATTGACCAAACAATCCTGCAAGGAGCTTTCAAAGTCACATTGCTTCTCGGGCTGCCACACAAGCTGCAATATACTTGGGCTCTGTTGTACTCAGTGCCACAGAAGATTGCTTCCTGTTGCACCAGGATATCATCGCAGACCCCAAACTGAAACAACATCCAGAGGTGCTCTTCCAATCAGTGACACACCCTGCCCAATCGGAATCAGTATATCCAAGCAACTCCAAATCCACATTAGAAGAATACCTCAAGCCATATCCAATTGTGCCACGCAAGTATCTCAGGATATACTTCGTTGCAACTAGATGTATTTGCCTTGGTTCATACATGAACTGACTAAGTGCACTCACTGTGTAGCAAATATCTGGACTAGATACATCAACAATCCAATCAACTGCCTGTACATAATAGGATCCACCAGATCTGAACTAGCTGCAGCCTCTTACAAGTTATGCAAGTTGGTCTCCATAGACGTAGACATGGATTTGCAATCCATCATACCAAATCTCTTCAAGATATCAATAGTATACTTCCCTTGACTCAGAATGATCTCATCTAGCTTCTGCCATACTTCTAAACCAAGGAAGTAGTGCATGTAACCAAGATCCTTCATTTCAAATTTAGAAGCTAACTCCTTGCATTTGATAATGAGGTGATCTTCTCCAGTAAGAATTAAATCAACATAAAGAATCAAGATCAACTAGATTACCATCTTCTTCAAGTTCAGTAGGCTCCCTCTGAATCTTCAAGTACTTGCATCAACCTTTTGACCTCTTCGTCCAAGATTGCTTGCAACACTTGCCTTAGATAAATGTTTTCCAGCACACACCTTTGGTACTTTAGAGAGTTTAGGATTGTCCTCCTCGACCTCATCCTAGATTGCTCTATTCTGAATAGGTTTGCGGAGCTACAATGACAAATCCAAATGACAGTCTTGAGCAATTATGATCTGAGCAGTTGAAGGGATCCTCTAAGGATTTAGCACCTAGCCTTGCAAAACAGTAATCTTCACTTCTTCTCAGTGAGTTACATAACTCCCTCTTGATCCCTGCTTCAGAGATTGCAAAGAAGACTTTTGGAAGTGAACTCCCTCTAGTCGCCAACTCAGTCCCATGGCTGCAAGTTGTGACTTCACGCTTGATCATTTCTTTGGTCGACATGACTTCCTCATAAGATGCCTCAAGCTTTTCATCACTAAGCAATCTCTCGTCACCTTCTTGCTCTTAGATCTGTCTTGGAAGCATTTTTAGAGAGAGATTACTAACCGTTTATAATATCCAAAGAAATATCAAGGCTAGAATCATACAAAGTTTACTATCTTAGGTTATAGCATGAATACATAAGAATTTATGAACAATATTAAAACATGAATAAATAAATCAACCTAAAGAGAAATATATCAAAAGATTAGAATGAAGGGATAAAGAAACTTATCTTTATTGAATTTTGATATAACTGTTTCTTCCATCTTTTACTCCTCTTGAGAGTGCCAAACTTAGCACAACAAAAAACAATCTGCACAACTACAAATATCTTGAATTCATTATGCAGTTAGCATGTAGAACCAACTCTCTCCAAGAGTTCAAGGCTCTATCATAGTTCATGCATTAGAGAATGATACTCGATGTGACCAACTAATCACCATTGAGTGGAATTCCTCTTTTCATTTTTGAGTCACACTTATAAATCTTCACAACCCGGTATGAAATAACAATAAAGAATCTTCAAAGGATCTTCTTTAGAGAACACTTCAAGAGAACCACTATCTCTCTTTACTAATTACAAGATCCAAATAAATGATATATAACTCGAAAACAAAGAATACTTATCTCTTTAAATATTCGATGAATGCAATTACTGGACACAGTATAGACGTTGCATTGCTTTAGGTCGTCCACCATCTTCACGGCTTGTACATAGGCCCATGACTTAGAATAGAAATTCCCTAGAATCCTTTTGAGGAAAGATCTCATCCACATCCGCAAATGAAGCATGCTGATTAGGCCTGGATGGGGCAATCCGTTGCATAGTGACCAAACTTGTCACATCGAAAGCATTGAACGCAAGATAGATCCTTCTTCTTCTTGAATGCAGGAGCACCATCTGACCCTTTATCTCTATTCCTCTTGAAGTATCCTTTCTTTCCTCCTTTTCCTTTCTTCTTCGAGGATTGAGCGGAAAGAACATGAATGTCTTCATTTGTAGAGCTTCGACCAATACCTCTTGCAACCAACCTAGACTCTTCTTGAATACAGTCTGCCCTCAAATGATCAAACTTGGGAAGTTTCGATCTCGCGCTGATTCCTTGAATGTAAGACTCCCAAGATGAAGGAAGACCATTAAGAGCCAACATGGTCAAATCCTTGACATCAACAATATGACCAATGGTAGAGAGCTGATCTCTCAATTCGGAAATCTTCATGAAGTAAGAGATGACAGATTCTCCTTCCGCCATCTTAACATGATGAAGTTGTTGCTTTAATGCAAGTGCACGGCTTGTGTTGTTGTTGCATACATCTCCTCCAGAGACTTAAACATCTCCCTTGCCGTCTTCATCTTAGAGATGATGGGAACAATATGATCCTTCATGGAATCAACTAACATCTTCTTTGCCTTAGTATCTTTCTTCTTCCATTGAACCTTCTCTTCCTCATCCGTAGGCTCGGGGACTTTTCTCTCTGCCAATTCATTTTCCTCCAAGGTGAGCATAATTTTGAATCTCCAAGATGTGAAATTAGATGCTCCCTCAAGTCTGTCCTCGATCTTGAGACCGTTCACCATCTTGACGAAGAGATAGAAGTGAACAAAGATGAGAAGAAGAATAAAGAGTATCGCTGTAAGACTAAATCTGATCAAGATCTTCTTCAAATCCGCTTTGATACCATGTTGTTTTTATGATCAGATTTAATACACAGAAATTTAATTCAAAATCAGACACAATAACACAGCATATACCCTGGGAAAACCCTCCACTTGAGGGAGAAAAACCCAGCAACAAATATATCTCTTATATATATAACTAATGGCAACAAGTCTCTTTACAATGAGGCCACACA
This sequence comes from Sequoia sempervirens, assembly GCA_007258455.2. Lineage (NCBI taxonomy): Eukaryota > Viridiplantae > Streptophyta > Pinopsida > Cupressales > Cupressaceae > Sequoia > Sequoia sempervirens. Next base: position 208,897 of record VDFB02266723.1, on the reverse strand, counting down.
CAAGGCCAATATTCAGCACCAGCAATGGCTGTAATAACAAAGAACAATCTGCTCTTCCTTGAACACAAATCTGCTCTTCAATGGATTCACAATCTGCCCTAGAAGAAATTCACACTTGATAGAAGGAGCTGCTCTTGATAGAATTCACACTTGCTTGTAGGAAGGAATCGAACTTGCTTGACCCTTGAATGAGTGAGAATGAACTTCTATATATACATTTGCTAGAGAGGTCGCACCTCTACAAGAACTAGGTCGGCCACCAAAGGAAAAGATAAATACAAATAATAATTATGAATTACAATGAAGGTCGGCCAAGGTAAGAATTACAATGTTGCCTTGAGAAGCGCACTTCCTCATTAATTATTATTTGATACAAATCGTGCCTCTTTATAAATTCGATTATCATTTAAATAAATGAAGTGCCTCTTCAATAATATCGATCTCCTATAAATTTGATAGCCGTTTAGGCTCCATCAAATTTATCCATTATATCGTGGCTGGAAGAATTCTCTCGACGCTGCTATGAACATCAACAATAATAACAAGGAATGTATACCTCACAATGACCCCCAAAAGTCTTAAAATGGACTGAACAGCAGCAGGTTCAGGTCTGATATGAAATTTCAGGTCTGTAACACCTCTGAACAACAAGCATAATTAGGGCACAACTCCCAAGAACATCACCCAATTCAGCAAGAAACTCATCCAAACTGATATCAATGCAAAATAGAGGAATGGGCACCACCAAACAACACCCAAACAACTGTTAGGAGGCGAAATCTCTTTACAACCTCACGCCCCCCTAGGGACAAGATGTACGGCCAACAAGAGGGGCAATCCCCTCTAGAAAATCAGAAACTCAACCAAAATATCTGCAAAGTGGAGCATAGGGGTGCCCAAGGTAGAGTAGAAGAATGGCCCAATACCTAGAATCAAATCTTCAATGCTTCTCTCAGCTACACACAAACATGGTAAGGCCTAGGTGTAGGAAAAAGGCATGACCAATAAGAAGTAACTTTGAAAATCTCCTCCAATCACTCCAAAACTTTGCAAGATCAGTTAACACACCAAAATACAAAGCTAGAAAACATCATAGGAAGCCAAAACTGAAAGCAAGCTGAAAGCCATCACCAATAAGCTCCAATGGTTACTCTTGCAGTGAAGCCACACCCACGACCAACTAGGGAGTATCTTGCAGCTTCGAAACTAGAATCAACCTTGAGGGTTTTTATCGTTAAATCCCAAGGATTCTGACACCAACTCGGCAACACTTCGTTATCTTAAAATTGCATAATCCAAATGAGAGCACAAAGGGGGTTTAAATAGAAATTAGGGCTCAAAAATTCGAATGCCTTTTCCCTCCAAATGGGATGCCCAACTCAAGGAAATGATATTATATTTTAATTTTCAGTAAGTCCAACTTGGCGTCCAACTCCATGACCACCTTTAAAACAACTTAAAGTTATCATCTTAGGCGTGGGGGTACAAGGGGGTCCTTTTTGAACTTTATAACTTAAGTTGTAATATTTCCTTTTTGAAGACTTAAGAGATGGAGGATGAAAAGCATGCCAAAAATATCAAAACTCACCATTGAAATTGCCAACCTTGCTAGAATTGGAAACCCGACATTGAACTGCTGCCAGGACCAATTGTCCCAAAATAGCACTTATTGCTAAAAATAGTGTGTCCAAACGCCAAATTAACCCAAACTGAGATGCAATTGAAACTTACTAAAAATAGTAATTGCTAAAAATAGACATTGCTGAAAATAGCAATACTGCCCACCAAGGATCTCAAAAAACCCAAAAAATCCCAGAAAACACCTTGACAACCCTCTGCAAATGCACCCTAAAAGTGCTGGCATGAATCCTCCAAGAATCTTGAAATCCCTTGAAACGCCTCCATTTAGCGTACAAGACTCCAAAAATAGGCAAACGGTCATTGGAAAGCTTAGGACTGAGAAGCGGACATTACAATCCTCCCTCCCCAAGATTGCTTGTCACCAAGCAATCACAAGCCTGGATGCTGCAAAATCTGCTCATCATCCCAAGTAACATCTTCAACTGGTAGATTCTTCCACTTCGCCAGATATTATTTGATTGTTCTCCTCAATGAATGCTCTATGAAATCAATTATTACTTCTGGAACCAAAACCAACTGCCCTTCCTCATCCAATGGAGGTAACTCAGTAGAAGCAACAACATTGTGTCCAAGCGCCTTTTTGAGGTGTGACACATGGAAGATATTGTGCACTTTGCTACTCTCTGGTAGCTCTAGCTTGTAAACCACTTTTCCAACTCTCCTGGAGATCCTAAATGGCCCATAGAAACGTGGCTTAAGTTTCTCTGCTCCACTTTGCTTGAGAGTAGACTGTCGATAAGGTTGAAGTCTTAGATAGATCATGTCTTTAACTTCGAACACATGCTCAATACATTGCTGATCAACATACATCATTTGTTGATTTTGGGCATGTTGGAGATTTTCTTTCAAGGATTTCAAAATGTCTTGGCTTTGCTGCAACAAGTCCTTAGCTTGAGGAGCTCTGTTGTCACCAAAAAGAAGATCAATGAAGCCAGGAGCTTCGTACCCATACAAGGCTAGGAATGGAGACATTTTGATGGACATGTGATATGAAGAATTATATCAGTATTCTCCCAAATGGAGCCATCTCACCCAAACCTTCTACTGTCTAGAAACATAATTTCTGAGATAACCTTCAAGCCACTTATTCACGATCTCGGTTTTCCCATTTGTCTATGGGTGATAACTAGTGCTTGGGGTGAGCACTGTACCACTCAATCTGAAAATCTCTTACCAAAATGTGCTTAGAAACTTGCCGTCCCTATCAATCACAATGTTTTTGGGCAACCAGTGCAATTTGAACACCTCTCTGAAGATCAAATCAACAACCTGATCTGTTGTGAATGTTGTAGTGATGGAAAAGAAGTGTGCAAACTTCGTCAATCTATCAACAATCACCAAAATGCAATCTCTCCCTTGCACCTTAGGCAAGCCCGTAATGAAGTCCATGGAGATGCTTTCCCATTTTTGATTGGGAATGGGCAAGGGCTACAACAATCCGACAGGAAAAGTGTGCTCATTTTTGTTTTGTTGACAAATTTGACATTCTCTGACATATTGAAGGACCTCATCCCTGAGCCCCTTCCATGAAAATCTCTCCTAAATCTGCCAAGTTTTGAAATAACCTTGGTGACCAGCCAAGGGAATGTCATGAAATGTTTGGAGCACCTTCATCTTGAGCTTCAATTTGGGCTCCAAGAAGATTCTTTCCTTGTACAATATCAAATCATTCACCAATTTGTACCTTTCATCATGCAAGGTACCATCAATTATGCTAGTAGCAAAGGAGCTCTTGGCATACTCCACAAGGATTTGCTCCCTCCAATCAGCTATAATTTCCATTAATGAGCTCAAATGTGGCCTTCTAGACAAGGCATCAGCTACTATGTTGGTCTTCCCCTTGACATACTCTATGTCAAAATCGAAATGTGGCCTTCTAGACAAGGCATCAACCACTAAGTTGGTCTTCCCCTTGACATACTCTATGTCAAAATCGTAAGCTTGAAGCTTACTCACCCACTTTGTTGTCTGTCATTGAGATCTATTTGATGCAAGAAGTGCTTAAGATTGTTATGATTAGTTTTCACGATGAACTTGCCTCCAACCAAATACAGCCGGAATTTGGCCAAGGCATGCATGATTGCAAGCATCTCTTTGTCGTATATGGAGTATGTCCTCTCCACACCCCACAACTTTCGGCTCTCAAAGACAATTGGGTGCTTGTTCTGCATTAGAACAACACCAATACCTTCTCCCGAAGTATCACAATATAGCTCGAATGGCTTGGAGAAGTCTGGTATGGCCAAAACGCGACATGTACTCATAAGGTGCTTGAACTAATCAAAAGCCCTTTGTGTTGTATTTGACCAAGGGAATGCCCCCTTTTTGATAAGATGTATGAGAGGAGCAGCCATCTGAGAATAGCCCTTCACGAACCTTCTGTAGAACCCACAAAGACCCAAAAACCCCTTCAGCTGAGTGAGGTTTTTTGGTGGTGGCCAATCCAAGATGGCCTTGATTTTCTCCTAATCCACATTGACTCCCTTTGAGCTGATCACATGACCAAGATAGAGGAGCTCGGTCATTCCAAACTCACGTTTGGATTCTTTGGAAAACAAAGATTCAGCCTCCAGAATGCTGAGAACCTCATCCAAATGTTTTAGATGCTCTTCCCACGACTTACTGTAAATCAGGTGTCATCAAAGAAGATTAGCACAAACTTCCTCAACTGCTTATTAAACACCCTATTCATGCAAGATTGAAAGGTTGCGGGCACGTTAGTCAAACCAAATGGCATGACTAAGAACTCATAATGCCCAAAATGACATTTGAAAGCAGTCTTCTCAATGTTCTCCTGCATTCTGATCTGATGATAGCCCGATCTAAGGTCTATCTTGGAGAAGTAAATTGCTCCATGTAGCTCATCAATGAGCTCATCAATCCTCAGAACAGGATGCCGGTTCTTGATAGTTTTCTTGTTTAGGGCCTAGTAATCTATGCACATGCACATAGTGCCATGCTTCTTTGCCAAAACCACTGGTGAAGCAAAAGGACTCTTGCTTGGGCAAATGTGACCCATGTCCAAGAGTTATTTGATGGCCTTCTCTATCTCATCTTTGTGCCTTTTTGGATGCCGATATGGAGTAGTGATGATTGGTTTAGCAACTTCTTCAAGTTCAATCACATGCTCAATCCCCCTTTTAGGAGGTTACCTAGGTGGAACGCCGCTCAACACCTTGCTTCACTTGGAGAGCAAAGCTTGCACATCAAGATGATAGCTTCTCTTCTCTTTGGAGGATTGGAAGGCGTAATCACACACTCTACTGCCCACTCTACCATATCATACCAAATCAATTGTTCCATCCTCTTGAATGAAACTATACGAGGGCCTCCATTTTGACATCCCTCTCAAAACCACCTTCTTCCCTTCTGATGTGAATTTCAGCTCCATGGTTTGAAGGTTTAGAGTGATCTCTCCCAAAGATTGAAACCACTAAATACCTAGAACTGCATTAGTATCACCAATGCTCACAATGTAGAAGTCATCTTTGACTTCATAATTGCCCAATTGGATAGACATGTTTGAAATCGTGTAGGTACAAGTGATTGTGAAGCCATCTGCCACCATGACTTGAAACCTTCAAGCTCTTTAGTCTTGAGTCCTCTCTTGGCCACCATCCATTCATCAATGAAGTTGTGAGTTGCTCCAATCTGAATGAGAGCAACGATTTGCTGCCCACAAAGAACTCGACGGACTCTAAATGACTTTCTTTTGAAAGCTAGAGAGTTGGGAAAATGCACGCCCACTTTCCTGGTCTTCTTCCACCTCTTTTGGGGTCTCTTCTTCCTCCTTCTCCTCTAAATCTGATTGCCGTTTTGATAGATGCTGATTCATCAGCAGAATATACCTCCAAATGATGCACTTTGCCTCTTTCAAAGCACTTGTGGCCTGGGGCCCATGACTCTTTGCAAGTGAAGCATAGTTTCTTCCTTTGGAGCTCATTTCGGAGGTCATCATCAATCCGAGATGGAAAATTCTTGGTCTGATTTGTGTCTTTATGAAAGGGCCTCTTATCTTTCTTGTTTGGAAAAGACTTTGACTGAAATTTAGGCCTAGGGGCAGCCAACTCCATACTCCTTGCTTTTCTTATAGCCTCTTATAGGGTTGGTGGGTCAAAGGCCTTCGCCCATCCCTTCAATAGTTCCATCTGTCCTTTAGTGAAAAGGACTACTAGCCTCCTTTCAGTGATGCTGGGCACCATCACACAAAGTCTCTAGAATTCGGACGTGTATGCATCAAGAGAGTTGTGTGAGTTGTGTTGTCTCAACTGGGCCAGCTCTCGGAATTTCACCTCAGGATCCCTATGATCAAATCTTTCAATGATTTTGTTAGTGAACTCATCATGGGTATCGATAAGGTTATGGCCAAGTGTAACCAAACCGTGATACCACCATTCATGGGTAGCTTCGTCCAAATGGAGAGTGGCAAATTTGATGGCGTCCAACTCCGACATTGGTCTCAATGAAAGATAAGTGTCTAACTTTTGGACCCAAGCTTTAGTTGTGCACTTGTCACTTCCATCAAAATGTGCTAGAGTCACCTTCCCTAGGGCTTGTTGATAGTCCCTTGGAGCCATAGGACCACAATTCTCATATCTTCCACCTCTCTTCTTCTTCTGGTTCATGAATTGTCCCAATGACAAAATCTCTCGGATCTCAGCAAGAAGAGTCGCATACTCCGCATAGCTATTCCTCACTTCCTCGACTATGGGAATTGGAGCTTCTTGCTCAATTGGAGGTTCCCTCTTTCGAGTGAAGGTAGGTTGGAGGGGTCTAGGAACGGATCCATTGGTCATGTCAACAGTTCAACCACTTTGTCTTCCATTAGTGTTAACATTTGAGGCACTAGTTTCACCATTTTGGCACTAAGGGGTAGGAGTTACATTCTGACTCATCTTAGTCAACAACTGTGACATTATGTCCATCATGACATCAAACTTCCTCTTTGCTCTGGTATCCAAACTCTTTGGCTGGGCTGGTCCCTTATCTCTTTCAGCCATGATCTCTATTGAACTGTCACTGTCACCCCTTGGATTCGGATGGGTTCAAGGGCTTCTGACAAGGTGTCCCCAACTAGAATTCGAGGAGTCTAAAAAACTGTCTCTTCTGCTCATGGTTATAGTATCTGGTTTCTCTATCACTCATAGAGAAGTTTTTGCAGCTGCAAGCAATGTGAGGCATAGGCTGGCAGGATGACCAGCTTCGATACCACTGTAATATCCATCTCGATTTTTTTTATATCAGTTTGGAGGAGTTTCTTGCTGAATTGGGTGATGTTATTGGGAGTTGTGTCCTGATTATGCTTGCTGTTTGGAGGTGTTACAGACCTGCAATTTCATATCAGACCTGAACTTGCTGCTGTTCAGTCCATTTTAAGACTTTTGGGGGTCATTGTGAGGTATACATTACTTGTTATTATCAAGAGCTATAGTACTTTGGTGTTGGATACCATTTGAGGTTGTCATTTCATATTTCTAACTCATTGCAGTTGGGGTATATTTGCAAACATCATATTATAATAATCTCTCATTGTAACACCTTTGGTAGTACCATTGGTGAATAGCTCTTGTGCCTTTCTTACCCCACTGAATAAGTGGCATTCCCGCTGAATAAGTGGATGAACTTTCTTTGCTTTCATGTTATTCCCACTGAATAAGGGGATGAGCTTTCTTTAGTTTCATGTTTTGCCCATTGAATAAGCAGAGGATCTTTCTTTGCCTTGGTCGGCTAGCCGCCGAATGCTTTCTTTGCTAGTTGTAATTCTCACTAAATAAGCGGAGGTTTCATTTCATGCTTCGGAGATTTCATACTTATCCCATTGAACAAGTGGTTTATTCAGAAGCACTTAATTGTAAGCCTTACCACCATATGCTCTCCCCTTGCCCACCTTAGGATCTGGGTGATCAGAAAGTGGAAGGTATTTGCTTTTAGTTTATTCTTGATTATCATTCACCCCACTAAACAAGTGGTTGCTTTCAATTAATGCAATGTATGCCTTACCGCCGTATGCTCTCACCCTGCCCACATCAGGATCTGGGTGATCAAAAAGTGGAAAGCAGCTTAATTCAGTTGATTATCATTGTTATTTTTCCTAATGCTAATGGGTGCAAAATTTAGGAGATGAGATCAACAAAGGTACTCCCCTCCCCCATGCTACTAGATACTATCCAAATCCAATGTTGTTCTATAGCCCCTCATTCATTGATGATGATTTGAGATCACACGAGGCCTATTCATGTGCATGAAGAAAATATTCCCTACTACAAAAAAATTGCAAGCAATTATGGAAAAGTTGCCAACATAGAAGCAAGTAAAGGGTTTTTTCTCAATTATGGTTATGCAAAGCAAAAGGACCTTCAAACTAGGCAAGCTCTATAAAATTTAGATAGTCTCTTCGTATTGTGGACATATACATTAAAGTTGTTAAGCTTTTAATATATCATACATAATATCATCTCAAAATAATTTGTGTTTTCCAACACAATGGTGGGAACTTTTTGTCCAAGAAGCAAGAAATCTTGGATGGTGAGACATTTTAAGCCAAACATAAGGTTCATTTGCTTGCAAGCATACGTGGAATATTTTTTTAACACATATATGATGAGCACATGCTTATACTGAGAGGGGGGGCTGAATCAGTATAAGATAGTCTTTTTAACTTTTTGGGTTTAATTAATCACAATGAAATCAATCACACAACACCAACAATCAAGAAAACAAGAACACAAGATTTACATGGAAACCCTTTCGGGAGAAAACCACGAAAAAATATTGCTTTATTGATTGTCTTACAATTTTAGTAGGCACCAACCTACTACAGACACCAATCTCTTCTTATCTTCGTAGGCACCAACCCACTAGAGACACCAATCTCTGCAACTAAGCACCAACCCAACAAGAGACACCAATCTCTTCTAATGAGAGGCACCAACCTCTACAATAATTCTTCTACTATAAATCTGCTCACAAATTTGCTACAATTCGCTCTTTAGATGTGCTATAATTCCTCTCAAGAATCTGCTAAAAAATCTGCCATAATCTGCTCTTTAGATCTGCTATAATTCCTCTAAAACATGCTTCATAAATCTCTTCAAATATATATTTGAAATCTGCTCAAATAATCTTCATAAATTTGCTCCAATATACTTCATGAGTCTGCTCTAAAACACTTCATCAATCTGCCCCAATAATTTGCTATGAATGGGAATGATATTCGTTAATAGCTCATCTTTCAAAAACTCCAATCGATCTTCTTTTATACCATGCAAAGGAGGGCGACTTCATGAAATGTATTTCTTTTCAAAGAGAGGCAACTCTTAATTAATATTCACCCCTTCATCATAACCTTGGACACACCACTTGAGGGGTTGGCCCCTACTCAAAAAATATTATTTTGCAATTTTAAAATTGAATCCCCAAAGTGGGGCGGTTTCATAAGGAGGTCGGCCACTATAATAATATATTTACTTGCATTTTAAAAACTGTAAATTGGGCGCTAAACACAAGGAGGTCGGCCTCTTTTATTAAGGTTATTTTTCCAATGAAAATGCCATAAGAAATCAGGTTGGGCAGCATTAATATTGTTGGAAATATTGTCATTGATGTCAAAGGGACATGGACAAGTTCGTTGTCATTGATGTCAAAAGAGAATCATGTTGCTAAAGGCCAAACGACAAGGACAGATTTTATCTTACCATGGCAGCAATGTGCAGTGATAAAATAATTTAATCAAACTCATGCCAGCCGACCCTTGGAGTAGCGCCCAAGATAAAGGAAGTATAAATAAAAATTAATAGAATTAATATCTATGATGGCCAACTCACCTTGCAATATGGAAATTAATTACGTCAAAAGCATCTCTTAATTTGAGAGTGTCGAGCAAATTTTGTTCGTCAACAGTTGAAAAGCCCCGACAGCCCTTGCAAGACGGTTAAACGAATCTGAACCGTTCATCATTTTTCGCCATTTTTTGGCTATTTTTCATCGCTCTTTATTGCTTTCCCGCCACTTATTATTGCTTTCCCCACTGCTATTGGTTTCTGCTCCTCCAAACTTGTCCTCGCTGGTATTGACCTTTCATTCCTCCAATTTGGCGAGCTGCAGCCTGAAAATATGGTTTCTTCAAGGATTTTAGAGTATGTTTATTAAAATGAAAATTACGACCAAGATCCTAATAATGAGCACATTTACGTTTTAACATTATGGCATCCTTTATCCTACGTAGTTAAGTATATATTAGCATAAGTAATATATAATGTAAATTTTATATAATAATTTTTTATATAATGTAAATTTTATATAATAATTTTTTTTTATAAATATATAATTATATTATTAATTATTATTATATATTATATTCTCTAACAAAACTATTAAATACATATACATATTATATATATATATAGATATAACATTTTTATAATTACTAATTACTAATTATTATATTCTTATTTAATACAAAATATAATTAATATATTATATATAGATTAAATTATATACAATATAATTATATTTCTATATAGATCAAATTAAATTAATTTATAAAAAATCTCATAGTTTAATTGACCTTTGGATAGGTTAGGAAAAAGAAAACTACATGTATGTTAATATAAAATAAAATTGATAATACAATAATAGTAATAATAATATATAAACAATATTATTTTAAAAGTGACCTACCAATTGACCTCATGTAATACACAAATGTATGCAAAAAATAAACCACATTTTTCCCTAATTAACCTTCCACACCGATTGGACGTACCCATTGCACACCAAGGTGTGATTGCTAGTTAGATTAATATTTAAATCGGGCCGACCTTACTTTGGTGCTTGTAATGTCCCCTTCTTAATCCTAAGCTTTCTAGTGACCATTAGCCTATTTTTGGAGTCCCATAGGCTAAATAGAGGCGATTTAGGGGATTCCAAGATTCTTGGAGGATTCTTGCCAGCACTTTCAAGGTGCATTTGCAGAGGGTTGCCAAAGTGTTTTCTAGGTGTTTTTGGGTTTTCTGAGATCCTTGGTGGACAATATTCCTATTTTTAGCACTTACTATTTTTAATAAGTTTTAGTCACATCTCAGTTTGGGCTAATTTGGTATTTGGACACACTATTTTTAGCAATTTGTTATTTTTAGTATGTGCTATTTTGGGCAATTGGTCTTGGCAGCAATTTGATGCAGGGCTTCCAGTTCTAGCAAGGTTGGCAGTTTTAGTGGTGAGTTTTGATATTTTTGGCAGGTTATTCATCTTCCATCTCTTAAGTCTTTGAAAAGGAAATATTACAACTTAAGTTATAAAGTTCAAAAAGGACCCCCTTCTACCCCAATGCCTAAGATGATAACTTTAAGTTGTTTTAAAAGGTGGTCATGAAGTTGGACGCCAAAGTTGGAGGGCTTAGTGAAAATTAAAATAAAATATCATTTGCTTGAGTAGGGCGTCCCATTTAGAGGGAAAAGGCGTATATTTACATGTCCCTCTTATTTTCCATCGTACCCCAAATCACCTTTTTGGTCTATCCATGGCCTCGTACAAATAGTCCATGGGGGATTTCTCCCCATCTACTAACCTCAAATTTTTTGCTAGAGGCTTTAAAAATTCTGCAACTTGTTTATCTGCATCCCAAAAATTTGTAGAATAAATGTGGTTTGCTACTATTATACTATCCATTTGATTTGTAAAGATAGAATCCATCCCACTCATTTTGAATGAATATTCATTTCAAATTCATTTTCTACTAGCAAAGAGTCTAAAACGCAAGGAAGTGTGTAGCAAATCTTGTGATTCTTGGTCGAACTAGCTCCTTACCCTTTGTGAAAGAGTGTATCGTACACAACACCCTCGCGTGATTATAGATGAACTTGGTAATTGTTCAAGTCTTTTGCAATACCTCCTTAACCCATTCAAGTTTTCCAATGTCCTTAAGGGTTAGATCAAGGTATTGTGAAGTGCATGGGTAGAAAACATAAAAGGATATTTTCTTATCAAGAGTCTCCCAACAACAACACAAATAGCGACATTGTTTGCAATAAATTAACCACATTTGGTGGCCCTACATCCATGACCACCTTGTCAAACAACTCGAACAATGTAGCTGTAGATTTAATTATATTCTGTCACATCCGCAAATTTCAAAAACATCATGCCAATATCACAAGAGACAAGAAAGTTGATGAGAGTTTGGTTTCTTCTATCCATCCACTCATCTAACATTATGATGCATCTAGTCGTTACCCACTCTAATCGATGTTCATTAACAACATTCTTAATATCTTTTACTGTCATTGAACATACAAACCCTCAATGTTTCATAAGATAGGGTTTCGAACTTAGGACTTGTAGTTGCAATAACATCCACCATACCTTGCTAGTATGGAAACTTGGCAACACGGAACAATAGGCTAGAGTAGTACCAGAAATTTGCAATCACCTTCTTTGTCTATTCATGGACGTTCTTCCTCTATCTTGTACTCTCCAAAGAGTTGATGGTCACATAAGAAAAATATGGGTATATTGCTTGCAAACTAAAGATGAAGCTTTCCCCTACTTCAAAGAGTTTCACACTCTTGTGGAGAAAGATACAAATCGGCGTATTCATGTCCTCTACTGAGATTGAGGGGGGGAATACACCAGCGTATGTAGCATGTTGAAGGATTCTCATTTGGGACATGCATATTGGGCTGAACCTATGCATACAATGGTTTATCTTCTTAATCACGCACCAACCAAAGTACTTGATGTCATCACACAAGAAGAAGCTTGGACAAGGATCTCTCATCTTTGTGTATTTGGTTGCTCAACATATATGCACATTCCTAAGCAACAAAGAAATAAGCTTGATGAGCAATCCATGAAATGTATTCTTCTTGGTTATAGTAGTGAGTCTAAGGCTTATCGACTTATGGATCATACCACAAAGAAGATATACATTAGTAGAGATATCATTTTTTATGAGAAGATTGAGTTAAGTTCTCTTCCCACATCATCACTTGCTCCAAATAGTGCTACTATTTTCAACTTGGATGAGAAAAGTAATGGGAATGTTGATAGTCAATCTAATTCAACACCTACAAGTGTCACAAGACCTATGCCTAAGTGGTATACTAGTACCATTCGTGATGCAAAGCTAGATGGAGTCCCAGACACTTCAAATTCAAGATTAAGGACTCGCAGCATGGCTCACAAGATTAAATATAAGGCAGATGGTAGCATTGATAAGTATAAGGCTAGACTTAAAGCTAAGGGATATGCTCAAAAAGAAGGGATTGAGTATGAAGAAACATTTTCTCCTGCAACAAAGATTAAAACCATCAAAATGATTTTTGCTTTAGCTGCACAATTTGGACGGGAGCTGTATCAAATGGATGTAAAAAGTGCCTTTCTCAATGGAGACCTTAAGGAGGAGGTCTATATGACCCAACCAGAGGGATACATTGCACTTAGTAAAGAAGAAAAGGTATACAAATTTGTAAAGTCTATCTATGGTCTCAAACAGACTCCTCGAGCTTGGTATATCAAAATTAATGAGCATTTGCTACAACATGAATTTAGTAGGCATCCATATGAACCAAATCTCCACCTCAAGGAACAAGGTGGGGGGGGGGGAAGGGATTGTGATTATCAGTGTATATGTTGATGACTTTGTTATCATAGGCAGCTCAGAAATAGTGGTTGAAACAACCAAGAATGATCCTAAGAAGGCATTTGATATGACAGATCTCAGTCTACTACATGATTGTCTTGGCTTACAGGTATTGCAAACAAATCACCATATTTTTGTATCTCAAAGAAAATATGCCAAAATTTTCTTGAGAAGTTTAGAATGATGGATTTCCAAACCTATGTCTACACCTATGGAATCAGGATTGCAATTATCTATTTCTGATTCATCTCCTCAGGAAAATGCAACTCTCTATTGACAAATGATAAGAGGTTTGATTTACTTGACTCACACTAGACCAGATATCAGTTTTGATGTTAATGATCTTTCAAGATTCATGCAAGAGCCAAAGATGTGTCATTGGAAAGCAGCAAAACAGACACTAAGGTATATCCATGGTATGATGAATCATGGTTTGGAATATAAAAAGAATGATCAATTCTTCTTGACAGGATATACAAATGCAGATTATGCAAGTTTTGTTGATGATAGGAAATCCACATCTGGATATGTTTTCTTCTTAGGCTTAGGTCCTATTTCTTGGGGAAGTAAGAAACAAGCCATAGTTGTTCGTTCCTCAATAGAAGCAGAATATCATGCAGCAATTTGTGAAGCAATTTGGCTATGTCGCATACTAGAAGGATTAGGAGTACCTCAAAATTAACCCACAATTCTCCATTGTGACAATTAGAATGTTCTCAAGCTTGTTCGTAATCCAATGTTTCATGAACAAATTAAGCATATTGAAGTTGACTGCCACTTCATACAAGAACATGTTCAACAAAACAATATTCAGCTCCAATTCTGCTCTACTCAGGAACAACATGCTGACATCTTCACCAAGCCTCTTGGACATGCTTCATGAACAAACTAAGCATATTGAAGTTGACTGCCACTTCATACAAGAACATGTTCAACAAAACAATATTCAGCTCCAATTCTGCTCTACTCAGGAACAACATGCTGACATCTTCACCAAGCCTCTTGGACATGCGAAGTTTGAAACTTTTCGAGATTCTCTTATTTAGTTTAAAATATTGATGTAATAAGGGGGCAATGTTGGCATATTCCATCATTATCTACCCGTATTGTTAGTTTGTTTTATTTTGTTATTGTTTGTTGTGGTTTGTTACTGTTTATTAGTAAACTCAGGATTCTATTTGTTATTTTGTTGAAACCGTGAGTGCATGGTTCATCATTATTTTTATGTATAAATTCTGCTCATAAAAAAATCATGGTGATCAATTGGATTCAATTATAATACTTAGTTTAAAATTTTTAATTAGTTTTATATTTTTATTAAATTTTAGTATAATTTATTAATTTTCTTATTTTATTTTTAAAATCTTTAAACATTTATTGAACTTTACCATTTAAGCTTTTTAATTTGCTTTAACTTTTGACTTTTGGGTTTCTTACTCATTTTAATTTTAATTTTTTATTATTAATATTAACATTTAGTTATCATCAGATTTAAACTAAATTTTGTTTTAAGTTTATCGTTCTTGTTTTGACTTCCTTGTACATTCATTTCAATATTTAGCAATGTTTATCTATTTTGGCAATTTTGTAGATTTATTTTTTATATTAAAGGTTAATTTTGTAATTTAGATTATTCAAATTTCTACAATTTTATCAGTTGATAAAATTGTTCCAAATTTTTTCTTTGTCAAAGTTGAACACAAACACGAACCATGTGACATAGGCTAAACTTATGTTGTTTAAAGTTGGTAACTGAATGGTGCCATACTAATCTCAAAAGAAGTGTTTCCTGTATATCAGACTAGCTTTGATTTTTTCACTATCAATGGATAGTTGGCTTCTGATGATGCAATGGGCATTGGCTTATGATTATTCTTCTTGTTAGTGCCAAGACATCTAGAAGAGAGAAATATGCTTATTTATATTTTAAAAGTTCAGAAATCCATGAATAATTTTGATATAATCATAAGGTTATAAAAGTGACAACGTTGTTAAACCTTGCTGGGTATAGTTTATATTTCTGATTTCATGTCTGGCTTCCAGAATTGGGATATAATCCAATCTATCTATGTTTTGCTTGAGATAGGTCAGGAATGCAGAAATTTGGATCCTTCCGTTTTTGGCTGTAATATCCTCTTCCATTTTATAATATATAGCAGTACTACTAATTGTAAAAAAACTTAAAATAATCCAAAATGTAATTAAATTTGAAATTGACCTACCCTGGCTTATATGTTTGCAGGGGGCTGTGTCAAGGTTGGCAGCTAAGCTGAAAACAGGATCATCAGAAATATGTGTAAGGGTGCTTTTAGGCTTGGGGATGCTCTGTGGATCCAGGTATGAATGAAATGGACTTTCGTTTACAGAACATAGTTCCCTATCTCTGGATGATCTAATTCTTCTTTGTGTCCATGTAGTCAAGAAGCTCAGGAGCAGCTTGCAGAAACTGATGGTGCCATCATCACACTTCTCACACTCATTAAGTAAGAAGATTTATTAGTTTTGGGGATTCATATTTCGTAGAAATTTTGTATAGTCAGTTCCCTTCCAATTTAAAATTTCAAGTCAACGCCATGGTAATCTTAAATGCCTTTGAACCTCTTGTTCTGCAGGTCAAGCGATCCAGACATTAGTGCTATTGCACATGATCTTTTTGCAGCTTTGAGCTCAAATGGACGAGTCAAAGTGAAGATAGAACAATTGCTGAGGAAAAATCCTGTTATCAGAGACAGATAGATTGTGGCAGTTTTTTTGTTACATCATCATGTACTGATTTGTGTAAAGGTTAACCATGAATCAGTCTCATTAGATACACATATGCTGATGACATGTTACAAGCATATTTGGACCGTACCATCTGCAGTTGAGATTTTAATGATTAATCTATTTAAGCTGGTGAAGATTGAAAGAAGAAAACCAGAATAATGATAATTCCCCGTATAATTCTTCTATTCATCACCTAACAATAAATTCTGTCTCATTTTACCCAGGTTGGGTTGTAAATAATTCATTTTTCGAGTGCATTCCAGTATTTTTCCTTAAAATAACAAGAATATGGAACCAAAAGATCCTTGTGGCTATGTTTTCACTGCACAGGGAATAAACTCTTTGATCATATTTGGGTTGTCTACGAGCTGCATCATCATATAAGAAGAGGCATATTAATTGCACAAGATTTAAGAGTAACTTTCTCTGGTTTTTGCAGTTTGCAGCAATTATGTGCAGAACGACAGCCAATTCAAGGTCCTAAGTTATACGGTTGCTGTGAATTTTTAGAGGAGAGAATTGTGTTGAGCACTGTAATTGTAATTAAACTATTCAGTGGACTCAATAGTTGCCTTGCCTTGGCCATTGATTCAATAGTTCCGTACTTTGTAAAAGTTCTTAAACATTTTGCTCGGTGCCTTTTTCGGGGTAGAGAGAGGCTCTGATAATAATATGATCCCAAACAGGACCAAAGCTTTTTGCCAATAGTTGAAAGGTTCTTCACGAGGGTCTAATAAAGACCTTGGTCCTTGATGCAAGTAAGACTTGCTACTGAGGACAGGCCACGTAAAATAACCGGGCAAGATGAGAAATGCTCTTACCATTGGAAAGGATATGCTTTGATTGATTTATTTCGGTTTTTCTTTAAAGCAAGATCTTGTGTCTTATGAGATCCTTTATCCAATTTGTAGACATTTTGGTTTTAACTTCTAAGCCATACCTTAAGCCATCATTTGAATCATATTTGAGGATTAGTTCAAACTTTTGTCTAAGTAATGTCACATCCCTCGTAGACACTAGACTTCATTTTGTGTTAATTGCTTGTCGTCTCGATGTAATTTGGACAAAGGTGAAACCTTGAACTTATAACTATGATTGCACCTCTTATTTTGGATGATCATAAAAACTTAATTATTAGTATAATAGATTTAAACACTTTAAATGGCCATTTGAAACAACTATTAAATAATTGATATTTATGAATTTAATGGTGTTATTTGATTTTGACATGGATATATCTATATGTTTATCAGACTAATCAGGTACCAACAATTTTGTGAAAATGTGGATGAGTTTTGCAGGTGCTCGGGGTGCACCAAAAGACGCACTTGGCAACCTATTTCGATAGATTTAAACACTTTAAATGGCCATTTGAAACAACTATTAAATAATTGATATTTATGAATTTTGTGATGTCCCCTTCTAGCTAGATACTTTAGTCTAGCTGTTGTTTAGCCTATTATTAGACCCTCGTAGGCTATTACAGATGGATAGGGGGTCAGTTTGAACATAGGAGGTTTGGGTTGTTCAGTGTTTTTGGCTTTCTCAGAGTTCAGTGGTTGGTTTGAGCTTAGAGAGTTTGATTTAGGCTTCATTTGAGTGATTCTTGTTATTTTTAGCATGTCTTTTCAAGCATTTGGGAAATAATTTCTTGGACTCCAGTTTCACACGGTTTGGCCATATTCTCAATATTGAGAGAGTTATGATTATTTCAGTGAATTCCAACATGTTTAATGATTAATGATTAAATATAAAGTTAAATTGACTTTATATTTAAATCACTTAAGTGATGGGTTTATAACACATCGAATGGGGCCAATTGAGTATTTTATTTTGGAGGAAAATTATTAAAATTTTTCTCTAAGTTTAATTCAATTAAATGTTAATGATTTTATTTAATGTTATTTCATTAAAAAAATCACAGCCTGAAGAGGAATTTCGATTAGGGTTTTTGGAGGCATATATTTGCTTGAGAAATGAAGGAGAAGGTATCCATTGTTATTGCTATCATTTTGAAAATAGGTTTTTGTGCTCTGAGAAGGGTTTCAACCATTGCCATTGAAGAACGTAGTTTCTTCTGTGAGTCTCCATTTGAATTGGTGAAATATCCAGCGAATTTGGTATCCAGAGAGTTTCATACAAAGACTCTGATTTGTGCTTCAGCAGTTGTGAGGAAGATTCAAAAATTTATAGGGGTTTCATTGCAGATCGAAATATTTAAAGATTAATCATTTGCTTATTAAAATTTGTACGTACTGCTACAGTATGGCCGTGAACAGTAACACGTGATCAGTGACGCGTGAACAGTAACTCTACAGTGTTTGAGCTTATTGGTGTATTTTTTGCAAGTAGAAAGGATGCTTTTTATCTCAGATTTGAATGACCGATTACATACAACAAATACCTTTAGTTGACAACATTTTGTATTGAGTTTGTGAAGGGTTTTGAGAGTGGAGAATAAAGAATTTGTTGCAGATCGTTTTCATTATCAGAATTTCATGTATTCAAGCTTTGGACCATCGGGTATGCTAAGCTAAAGAAATTAAGCATTGTATACCTTTTTATTTAGAATACAATCATTTGCAGCACTATATCATTTTAAGTTTGTTTCAAACTATTGTATTTTCTTGCCTGGCATTTTGCTGAAACAAACAAACAATATCATATATTGTTGAAAAACCCAAGGAAAAAGCATAAACCCTCGAAACACAAAATTGCAAAACAAACAAAAACAAGCAGTCCCCACAATCGAGAGAAGACGAGTTCTTACATTGGTATCAGAGCTAAATCCTGTCATCCTGAGGGTTTAGCAATCACATGCAGCCACCTGAGGCTGGCTCTCACAGATATTACACTCACAGGCGAGCATTATTTGATAGGGAACTGGTTGTAGACAAGCAGCCAGACATCATGGGTGACAGGCAAGAAGGTAGCCCACCCAGAGGCAACAGGAATGAGGATCAGGAAACAAGTGAATTTTTCAGAGCAATGGTTACAGGACAGCAGCAGATGGCTCAGGCCTTGCAGGAACTCACCACCATGGTTGAGCGCATGAACCCACAGGACAGACAAAATCAGGAGCAAGGGGATAACAGGAGTGGAGAGGGATCACCTAGAGCTCATAGGACTCATTCCAGGACAACAGATAGGCCTACTCGTCCTACCTTCATTAGAGATGAGCCTGAGGTAGCTCCTATAGAAGAAGCAGGAGAGGAGATGTTCACATATATTCTCATGGCTGTGAATGACGAATGAGAATTATTAGCTCCACAGGTGTGTGAGAGGATGACATTTGAGAGGTTTGTTAATCAGAGGAGAGAGCATTATAGGGCAGTGAGACAGGATAGGAGACCTCGTGGCCAGAATAATGAATTAAAGCGTACTATAGGCAAGCTTTCCTTGACTACATTTGATGGTAGTAGCAGAATGACAACTCAGGCTTGGATTCACAAGCTTGATACCTTCTTAGCACTGAGACCTATGACAGAAGTGGAGGCAATAAAATATGCCACGCTACATTTAGAGGGAGCTACACATGATTGGTGGTACCATGGGATGGTTACCCTTCAGCATAACCAGGTGACTTCATATCAAGACTTCGTGGATAGGTTGGTAGAGAGGTTTGATAAGAAGGATCCAGAAGTCTACTTTAGGGAGTTGGCATAGTTGAGATAGTCAGGCGGATTGGAGTATTTCATTAGTGACTTTCAAAGGCTATCCGTTATGGTGCCAGATATCTCAGATAAGAGATTGGTTGTTTTGTTCACTGAGGGATTATCCGAACCACTGAAGGGTTGGGTAAAAGCCTTTGATCTGTTCAATTTGCAAGAAGCAATTAAGAAGGCTAGAAGTATGGAACAAGCAGCCCCAATAAATAAATTTCAGTCAAAGGGTGCATCATCTAGAAAAGATAACAAACCATTCTTCAAGAAACCTGAGAGGAATGAAACAAAGGCTGAAAATAAAGATAAATCATTCGCTCCCTTGGATAGAGAGACATTGAATGATTTAAGGAAGAAAAAAACTCCGTTTTTATTGCAAAAGACCCTATGACATGAACCATGACTGTCCTTTGAGACCACAGGGGAAAGCAAACAGGGTTATGTGGGCTTACTATGAGGATTCTGATTCTGAAAATTCGGACCAACAAACTGAAAATGAGGAATCCAGTGAATAAAAGGAAAGTGTAGATGATGAAAAGCTCAAGCAAATGTCTACCAATGAAGAGAAGGTTGAAGGTAGGCTTAAGGAGGCCCATCTCACTAGTGTGCAACAGGAGGGATCATTTAGAATGAGAGGAGTGCTGGCTGGACAACGAGTTATTACATTGCTAGATATAGGGGCCATACATAATTTCATTGATTCCAGGTTGGTTGAGAGACGTGGGATCCAAATTGAGCAATTTGAGGGCTTGAGAGTGAGGGTAGCTGATGGCTACGTCCTCAAATGCGATAGAAAGATCATAGGTTTACCATTGAAAATAAATAACTTTGAACTCAAGGTTGAATTTTATGTGGTTAACATGGGTGACACAGATTTAGTACTAGGCATGACTTGGTTGCATGATATTGGAGAGTTCACTCTCAATTTGAGAGAAATGGTGATGAATTTTCAGATTGATGGTAAAGCTCACATACTTAATGCCATTCGAGACAGTGAGTTCAGGATGATGTCTTGTAGGTGCATGGAGAGTTTGTTGCGTCATGACCAGGTTGAGTGGGCAACCCGTTGCACGTTGATGCCATCACAGGGGCAATGAGAATCAAAATACCATCCAGACATACAGGAGCTGAGAATTAAGCATTACAAGGTTTTCAGTGATATTCCACCAGGTAGACCTCCAGATAGAGGTATTGAGCACATCATTAAGTTAGAGGAGGGTGCTAAACCCATCATGATTACACCCTACAGGCATCTGAAGAGATTGACAGATGAGATTGAGAAAACCATCAAGGAGCTACTTGCTATGGGGCATATTAGATTGAGTAAATCTCCTTTTGCTTCTTCTGTGGTTTTAGTGAAGAAGAAGGATGGTACTCTTAGGATGTGCATTGACTACAGGGTCCTGAACAAAAAGACAATTAAAAACAGGTACCCCATCCCACAAATTGATGAGTTGTTAGATGAACTACATGGAGCATGTTTCTTCTCCAAAATTGATTTGAGATCAGACTATCATCAGATCAGAGTTAGAGAGCAGGATATAGAGAAGACGTCATTCAAGTGTCATTGTGGCCATTTCGAGTTTGTAGTTATGCCATTTGGGCTAACTAATGCTTCAACTACCTTTCAGTCCACAATGAATAGGGTCTTTTTGCCTCAGTTGAGGAAATTTGTATTGGTCTTCTTTGATGACATTCTTGTGTATAGTAGAACATGGGATGAGCACTTGCAACACTTGGATATAGTGTTGAGCATTCTGAGAAGGGAGTCCTTGTATGCAAAGGAGTCCAAATGTGATTTGGGATTATCTGAATTATTATATATGGGTCACATTATTAGTGCACAGGGGGTACACATGGATCCTGAAAAGATTTGTGCTATTGTTGAGTGGCCTACTCCAGTGAACCTTACACAGTTGAGGGGATTTTTGGGCTTGTGTGGGTTCTACAGGAGGTTTGTTAGTGGTTATTCCAGGCATGCAACACCCTTGACGGATTTGATGAGGAAAGGGGCTTTCTTATGGAATCCTAAGGCACATGAGTGTTTTGACAAATTCAAGGATTTGATGACTTCTTGTCCAGTGCTAGCATTACCAGATTTTAGCAAACCATTTGAGCTACATTGTGATGCATCTGGTGAGGGCGTTGGAGCGGTGCTTATGCAGGACAAGCACCCAATTGTATATGAGAGTAGGAAGCTCAAGGGCCCTGAGAGGAGCTTCAACATTTACGATAAGGAAATGTTGGCCGTAATGCATGCTTTGGCCAAATTCAGGCAGTAATTAGTGGGCAACAAATTTAGCATAAAAACAAACCACAACAGCCTAAAACATTTCC
Source organism: Sequoia sempervirens (assembly GCA_007258455.2). Taxonomy (NCBI): domain Eukaryota; kingdom Viridiplantae; phylum Streptophyta; class Pinopsida; order Cupressales; family Cupressaceae; genus Sequoia; species Sequoia sempervirens. Next base: position 186,850 of record VDFB02266723.1, on the reverse strand, counting down.
TGGGGCAGCGAGATCTTAATGACAGGTAGCAGAAATGGGTAAGTAAATTACAGGCATATGATTTTGATATTACCTATTTCAAAGGGACACAGAATGTTGTAGCAGACGCCTTGTCACGAAGACCTCATCTGAGCTTGATGACAGACATATCAGAGAACTGAAGGCATTTGATCCTTGCAGAGTATGCAAAGGATACATGGGCATCAGGATTCATAGATGGATCGGTCCAGGATAGTGATTTCACCCTTGTGAATGAGCTCATCATTTACAAAGGGCGCATTTATTTGGTGCCAGGGTCAAAGGTGAGGAGGATGGTGTTGAGAGTTTATCATGACTCACCTATGGCAGGACATCCAGGTTTTTATAAAACCTACTGGTAGATTCGTGAGCGTTTTTCTTGGAAAGGGCTCAAAGCTGAGGTGTTACAGTATGTTAGAGAGTGTCCTACTTGCCAACAGAATAAACAAGAGCACTCTTATCCAACTGGTTTACTTCAGCCACTTCCGATTCCTGACAAGAAGTGGGAGTGTTTGTCCATGGACTTCATTACAGGATTGCCAGGAGCCCAGGGCAGAGACTGTATATATGTTGTTGATTGACTTACGAAGTTTTCCCACTTTTTCCCGATCACTGCTACATACACTGCTACACAGGTGGCAGATTTATTCTTCAGAGAGGTATTCAGGTTGCATGGCTTACCTCAAAGCATTGTCAGCGATAGGGACAACAGGTTTATGAGTCACTTCTGGCAGGAGTTGTTCAGTTTGTGCGGGACAGAGCTCACTCCGAGTACTAGCTACCACCCCTAGACAAATGGTCAAACAGAGATAGTGAACAAATGGGTGGAGGGATACCTTATGAATTACATAGCAGGGCAGCAAAAGGCTTGGGTTAAGTGGATATATCTATGTGAGTATTGTTATAATTCCACTTATCACATGTCTATCCAGATGTCACCATTCATGGCATTATATGGATATGAGGCACCCAATTTCATGGATTTGTTGCTATCAGATAGTAGAGTGCCTAGTGCTGAAGACTTATTACAGGAGAGCCAGGACATTGCAAAGGCTCTTAAGGAGAATATCACTAAGGCACAGAATCAGCAGAAGCAGTATGCTGATCAGAAGAGGACTGAGCAGACTTTTGAGGTAGGTGATATGGTATATTTGATGTTGTAGCCTTACCACTAGTCCACTCTAAAAAAGAGTGGTGCCGAGAAACTTAAGCCACGTTATTATGGGCCTTTCAAGGTGATCAAGAGAGTTGGAGAGGTGGCTTATGAGTTAGATTTTCCGGCAGTTAGCAGAGTGCATAATGTTTTTCATGTATCACGTCTTAAGAAGGCGTTAGGACATCAGATTGGTCCTTCCACCGTGCTTCCTCTCTTGGATGATGAGGGAAAGTTGGTGTTAGTTCCTGAGGCTATCATTGAGTTCAGGGAAAGGAATTTGAGGAGGCACACTATCAGAGAGTATTTGGTCAAATGGAGGGACATGCCAGTTGAGGATGCTACTTGGGAGAGTGAGGAGATTTTACAGCATCCGGAGTTGAGATTGCTTGAGGACAAGCAATTTCAGGAGGGGCAGACTGTGATGTCCCCTTCTAGCTAGATACTTTAGTCTAGCTGTGGTTTAGCCTATTATTGGACCCTCGTAGGCTATTACAGATGGATAGGGGGTTAGTTTGGACACATGAGGTTTGGGTTGTTCAGTGTTTTTGGCTTTCTCAGAGTTCAGTGGTTGGTTTGAGCTTAGAGAGTTTGATTTAGGCTTCTTTTGAGTGATTCTTGCTATTTTTAGCATGTCTTTTCAGGCACTTGGGAAATAATTTCTTGGACTCTTGTTACATCCCAAATTGTGATGTTACAATTTACCATCACTAGATAGAGTAAATATGAATTCTGGAGGTGAATTAATGATGCTTGTACCTTGTTTTCAATATGAATGTTGTTTCATTTGATGTTATTCTTGGTGAAATACTACATAAAGGAGAATATGAGGTTATTGACTTGTGAAAAATCTAACTTTTGAAATGTTTCATGTATTCTGCTTTGTTTTGAGCATATGACTCCTGTTGTCGTGCCACGGTGTGCAGGAAATAGGTTTATAACTCCAGGCAGAGGAGAGATATCACTCGGGGAGGAACTTGGTTGGGTAAGTAGTAACGAGTACCAAATGAGCATACACACACGTCAATATAGGTTCTAAGAAACCAAGTCAGTTATGTTGGTCTAGATAAGTCATCCTTAGGCTTGGAGTTATGTTTACTTCTTTATGCTTTGAAAAGTGATGATTACTCATTTGTCTGACTTCCTGTGCTTTGACCTTGATATGGAAAACGTGAATGGATATATGTTAATAGGTCAAGTGAGTATGTGTACACATGTATATAATGTACATGTATCCATATGTATAAACATGTTAATACATATGTATGCTCGGCAGATGGATATGCCCATATGTATGTATCGACATGATAGACATACATTTACGTGTACAGTGCGTACAATGATATACATATATATACATACCCACGTTACCTATAGTCTATGAGTAATGATGTTAATAATAATATTAGATTGGAATTTACATATAATCATATTAACACAAATACGTATGCATGTATATTGAAAGTATGCTGACTGGCTCACAATATACATATGTAACAATTAATACGTATATGTGTAAATAATTATATATGTAAATATATATATTTAATAATATATAAATATATATTTATATTATAGTTTTACTTGAATATATATATGTATATATTTGAATATATTTAAATATTAATATTTAAATACATATATACACATATATTGGAGCAAATAAATCTATAATAAAAATATGTAAATATATATATTAAATATATGAATCTTATATTACCTTGAGTAACTTGGGAAATCAATTTATCTATTGATTAGTTAAAGTCTTTATTAAATACTTTAATTTGAACTATGGAAATAATTGAATAAATCAATTAAGAAATATCGAACCTTGGCTATTAAAGGTGATTTAATTTGGAGCCTTAAATCATTTTAAAATGAAACGCCATAGCTCGTGAAAACATTTCGAATGGAAATATTAAGTCACCATTTTAAATCGCATATTTGGTAAATGAAACGCAATGTTAAATATATCATTTGACTTTAATAAAACATTTGAAAAGGAGAAAAATACGTTTTTGGGAATTCATTAAAAATAAAATGGAGGAAATTTCCGTGAGAAATTCGCGCACCTAGAGAAGTTCGCGCCTGAAGTGCATGGGCAGAGAATGGGTCTTTGAGAATGATGCGAATGCTGGAGCTCAAGCTGATCTTTTGGCAACGTGGATGTTAAACAGACTTGACCTCTTCTCCAGGACGAATTCTTCAACTAGTTACATTAAAAAAATACCCAAAAATCTGTACGCCTGAAAATGTCACGCCTTGGAAGTTCGCCACGAGATGTTTGCTCGAATCTGGGCTTGTGAGGATAAAGTTTCACCTGTAATTTTCGCCACAAATCACTCAAGAAGTTTCTCAAATCTTAGACCTGGCAATTTGAATGCCTTGAGAAGTGGAATGCGTTGGTTTTCTAGCTCTATAAATAAGACGCCATTTCATTCTTCTCAACACACCTCTTACTGAATGCGAGTTTCACAAAATCTTGAGAGCTTCCATATCTATTCTTTTGAGTTACTGTGTTTTCCCTATTTGCTGCTTTTCCTGTATGCTGAGTGAGAGAAATACAGTGAGCTTTTACCAGTCATTATCATATTACAGTGTTAAATCCTTTTTAAGCTTTGAGTAGAGTGAAGTAATATATGAATTAAACTTTAATTAGAGGAGTGCAAATTGTGAAGAGTGTCTTGAAAGGTCTCCATAGATTGAGAAACTAGCAAAGAAGTCATTTCCATTTGGAATTTTTGGAAGTTTGCTGAAGAAGTGTCAAGAAGAGCTATGCTGGGAGAAGGAGCTTTAAAAATCAGGCATGAATCCTCCTAGTTTATAACTTTTATTGAAGTGTTGTTTCCTTTTGGGTCTTGTGATTGTTGCTTTCAATTAGCTCTAATAGGAAAGAACTAATTTGATGAATAATTAAAGCAATGCATTAAAGGAGAAAATGTGTAAAGGATTCAATGATTAGGGGGAATTGTGAAAAAGGGATTATTTGGGTAAAGAGCTTAAGGGATTAGATTATTTATCTTGCATTAAAAAGAAATAATGGAAAAAGATAAAAGGGAAGGATTTATTTGCATTTTGAATGGTTATTGCATGTTGTGTATGATCTCTATATATGGAGAATACGTAGATGTACTTATTATCTACTAGGATCGAAATGATGGCAGAATCAAGTAAAATTTTTAGCTTAAGTTATTAGGATAACTGAGACAAGTTAAGTACTCCTAGGATAAAGAATTCCTAGTTAGGAGGATTGATACAAGACACTTGAATACTATTTTCATATCTAGTAGGTTCGTATGATTGTAGGATGTCTGGGATGACGGATTCACCCATTGAAGGACAAACCTATGCGTAGAGTAAGGAAGCCTTAAGTCAAATCGGCCCTGAGTAGTGTTTATGATAGATGACCTTCATTTGAAGTACTGAATGAGAATACTTTGGCCAAAGTAGTGAAATGTACGACTGCCACATAGACGTGAGTTAGTTGAGACTACACTGTCAGTTCATTGTGATCCGAGTACTAGATTGAGATTGTGAAATAGCAAGGTTCTAGTTGTGTAGGACACAACACTATGCTTAGTTGGTAATCGTTAAAGGATACCCTACCAATCTCTTCTTCGAAGGGAGGGCCATCTATCTAACGATAGGTGTGCGGGGGACCGCATTATAAGTCCGTGGTTGGCGGAAAAGCACCCGAGTGATGTTTCTCCTCCACAGCAAGTGGCCGATGTACCAAGATTTGAAAGGACAGACTCCTGGACCTTCTTACTTCTATTTGTGCAAAAGCTTACGAGCTATGTATGTAACTGTATTACATTTGAACTCTGATTTATATTTGCAATGAAAATGAAATTCATGTGGAAACATATTGTAACATGTACATATTTATCAATAAAGAAAGGAAATTTTTTATTGTATAATCTTTGTTACTTGTTACCTTTACATGTTTAAAGTGAGAATTGGAAAAAATTTAATTTACGCAAGGGACAGGTCATTACAACTCCAGTTTCAGACGGTTTGGCTAGATTCTCAATATTGAGAGAGTTATGATTATTTCAGTGAATTCCAGCATATTTAATGATTAAATATAAAGTTAAATTGACTTTATATTTAAATCACTTAAGTGATGGGTTTACAACACATCGAATGGGGCCAATTGAGTATTTTATTTTGGAGGAGAATTATTAAAAGCTTTCCCTAAGTTTAATTCAATTAAATGTTAATGATTTTATTTAATGTTATTTCATTAAAAAAATTGCAGCCTTGAAGAGGAATTTCGATTAGGGTTTTTGGAGGCATATATTTGCTTGAGAAATGAAGGAGGTATCCATTGTTATTGCTATCATTTTGAAAACAAGTTTTTGTGCTCTGAGAAGGGTTTCAACCATTGCCATTGAAGAACGTAGTTTCTTCTGTGAGTCTCCATTTGAACTGGTGAAATATCCAGCGAATTTGGTATCCAAAGAGTTTCATACAGAGACTCTGATTTGTGCTTCAGCAGTTGTGAGGAAGATTCAGAAATTTATAGGGGTTTCATTGTAGATCAGAATATTTAAAGATTAATCATTTGCTTATTAAAGTTTGCACCTACTGCTACAGTACGGCCATGAATAGTAACGCGTGAACAGTGACACGTGAATAGTGATGCATGAATAGTGACGCGTGAACAATAATGCATGAATAGTGATGCGTGAATAGTGACGCGTGAAAAGTAACTACAGTGTTTGAGCTTATTGGTGTATTTTTCACAAGTTGAAAGGATGCTTTTTATCTCAGATTTGAATGACCGATTACATACAGCAAATACCTTCAATTGATAGCATTTTGTATTGAGTTTGTGAAGGGTTTTGAGAGTGGAGAACAAAGAATTTGCTACAGATCGTTTTCATTATCAGAATTTCATGTATTCAAGCTTTGGACCATCGGGTATGCTAAGCTAAAGAAATTAAGCATTGTATACCTTCTTATTTATGAATACAATCATTTGCACCTCTATATCATTTTAAGTTTGTTTCAGACTATTGTATTTTCTTGCATAGTATATTTCTTGCTTGGCATTTTGCTAAAACAAACAAACAATATCATATATTGTTGAAAAACCCAAGGAAAAAGCATAAACCCTCGAAAAACAAAATTGCAAAACAAGCAGTCCCCGCAATCGAGAGAAGACGAGTTCTTACAAATTTAATGGTGTTATTTGATTTTGACATGGATATATCGAGAGAAGACGAGTTCTTACAAATTTAATGGTGTTATTTGATTTTGACATGGATATATCTATATGTTTATCAGACTAATCAGGTACTAACAATTTTGTGAAAATGTGGATGAGTTTTGCAAGTGCTCGGGGTGCAACAAAAGACACACTTGGCAACCTATTTCGAAAAATAACCTTAAACTCAGTAATAGTAAGGATTGATCTATATAAGCTTGTTTGCCTTGTCGGTACATTAATTAACCCTCTTATTCCTTTGTGAACATTCTCGAGTTAAGCCATATGGTGAATCAAAGAAAATACAAATAAAATAAAATAAGATTTAATCAATTTAAACCCAAACCTTACTATTTGGAAAAAAGAAGAAGAGATAAATAAAACATAAGAAAATAATTAAAAGAGAATACAAATTAAAAATAAGGAAAAATAAGAGCAAGGAAAAGAGAAAATAAAAATTAAAAAAAAATCAAAGAAATAAACTATATACATTATCAGTAATAGAAAAAAAGAGTCGTGATTTTTTAGGAAGGGAGAATTTTCAATTCCGCACGTCATAGACAACTTGCATTTATGAAGATAGGGGCACACAACTGATGGCACATCTAGAATGTCCGCTGCTTGGGGAAAATGGACAAGCAACCCGCTATAAAAACCCCATGACCCCCCTTTTTGGCAATAATAATGCTAATGGTGAAAGAAAACAGCGTGAGAGAAGGGAGAGGAAAGAAGAGGAGTAGCAGAGGCGTGGGAAGCCTAGATGTGCCACGAGTTGACTCTACCCGAGTTGCAGGCGCCTTACATGTTCCTCCTTTCTTGCTGGGTTTAGAAGATATCTGTGTTTCTTTTATTCTAATTTCTTAATTTAAGAATTAGTTTTTTATTTGAAAGTGTTGATGAGGACTAACTTTATTGCCATCGTTTAGAAAAACACCATGAAGTAGTCAAACCTTGAATGGGAGCGCTGCACAAGCCTAGTGTACTCTGCAAATTTATATACTTCTACCTTCAACTGATAGGATTACATGAAATAAATTTACTTAGATATAAATTTTATAAAACGCGTTAAGACGGTGAATATTGCAGTTGCCTCTTTAGGACTGTCCAAAATATTACAACCATGAACAAGTTTTAATTCCCATAAACATGGAAGAAGTTGTATATACTATGAATGAGCACCTAAATGATCTCTATGAAGTGTGAAGTATGTTTGAAGATTTCTATAAGCAGATTACCATCATAATTTCAGATGTAACTATTAAATATTCATTTGAGAATATTAACTCACTAACACTTACATGACAACCTTATATCACAAAAAAATATTGTAGGTATTGAAATAATTAATCTTTATCATCTTCATTAATATCTCTCCTTCCTTGCCGGTATTGGCATGGTGTGATGGTTTATAGGTGGCATTGTTGTTCTTGCCACCAAGGTTCAAACCCCGTTGGGGTGTTATTGTTGAATGGTTGTATCCAGTTCATAGCTCCGGTCAAAAGCGTTTACCCCTTGAATAAAAAAAAAAAAAATCTCTCCTTCCTTCTTCTCACCAAAGGTATGGCGTTGAGAATTAGTAGAAGACTATTATATCTCTATTAATATCCAGAGTTGTTGCATCTGTACAACTGTGGGGAAGCTTTCTCATGACCGAGGAGACTTCTACCCCAACCTAATTGATTTTCTTCAGGACCAACTTATGGTTGGGTGCAAACTAGTCCTTATATCATTTTTATGACCCTACAAACCTGTTATTAGAGGAAGAGTTGAATGCTATTTTGTAGGCCGTTATTTAACTCAAGCGAAACATGTCAAGGATAGTGAATTAATAGTTAATAAATCATTAGACTTAATACTTAACAAGTTTAGGGGGGGAGGGTGAAGCCAAGCGGATGAGAACTTGCGACAGAACAAGCCTTATTGGAATGATTAACACCTTGAACATCTTGGAAGCAGTTTACCACCCACCATAGTGAGTTCTTGTATTTGCCAATAAATTGAAAATGACAAATTAAGTAGTTTTAGTCAAGTCCATGACTAATTTATACATGGTAAGTTGGTTAGAACATCACCAAGGTAAAAAAAAGAGAGGTAAACCTTGGCTTGTAGCCTTAGTTGAACCAATAAATGGGTTACACACAACCTCTTACTCCTTGAGGAGTACTCAGTATATCGCTAGAACAATCTACATGATGTGGATTGCAAATTGTTAATAACTAATCACGTATATCTAGAAGGTTTACAACACTTATGTTTAGTAGTACCAATCAACTCCTCAATCACCTAAGGATTCTCACCAAGTTGAGTATATTACTACTTAGAATGCCAAATATGACTGACCCAGAGAAGACCCAAGAGTGAACCTTCAAGATATATGAGTAGTGTTAGGCAGTCATTGGACCATGCCAATGATTGGTCTGGGCTACTACTAGGGAGTAGTCGACATTCACGTGTTTCACAGAGGTGAAAGTTGCTATGGGCTACCTTGGTTATGATACAATAATGGTTGCACGGGTAGGGACCCATCCGTGTAACGGTAATTTAGAGCTAACTGTTGTATTGAGGAGGTTCACTGACTGTCATTGATAAGCACGAAAGTGACTAATGCCAAGTGTTACTTGAGATGTGAAGATAGCTGACAATATCACTAAGGTTACAAGGTGGTATATGTCGGGAGCTACTTCTTCATGGGTGGATAGACTTATTGTCGATGGCCTATAGGTGATTGAAGTTGAAATTCATTGGGTTATGGTAGGTTCACTACTTGGGAATTCTCTTTGACCCTTGGGTCTAAGGATGGATCCACGATGTAATATGGGATGTACCGAATCTTTTACCCAATTGATCAATGCCCCTTGACCCATACCACCACACCAACTAGTGCATAAGACCAAAGAATGAATGGGACCCCTAGTGTAGTGCACAATACACCGCCATTCTTTTCTATTGGAATGCTCTAGATGGGATGGAAGTGAGACTCCCTCCTTTTACCTACCTATCTTGCCCTCACCTTGTATTGATCTCGTTGTGTCGAGGTTGGACCCACAATTCTAGTATGGGATGCACCAAAGCCTCTTCACAATTGAGCCTTGACCAAGCTAGTCGCCCTTCAAACCCACAATCAATACACTTATTGGTTTGTCCCATAATAGCTTGTTGGGTCCACTTGGTTGGGGTGGATTGGGTAGTGGTTCACGTGGTTGGGTTTGCTGCACCCCACAAGGATGCAAAAGTTAGGAAGATTTACCCATTTCAACTCCTACTCATTCCAAGTAATTTAAAACGTGATTCTTCTTTATGACATTTGGTTTTTGGACATATTAATTGTGTAAACTTAACTAGTTTTGTTGCTACTGAATATAGATATTGAAAGGCATATAGGTGAAATTGTATTGTATTAAAAAAAAACTTTTCTCTCATGACTGAGTTTTTACATTGGTATCAAAGCACCCAATTTAAAAACCTTGGCACCCATATATTCCATGTTTAACAAAAATCTTCTTGAATTTTATAGCCATGGGACACGAAAGGAAAGGCCAACGTAGAGCCCCCAAGAAAACTCAAGGGAAATCAAATCCATTACATGAACCCAAGGAAGCTCAGAAGACTGTACCTTTGAGTGAAATTGAGACAATCTCTGACACAAAGACCTTGGCCTCCACTCTTAAGCAAATGAAGGTCAAACAGGAAAAAGACAAAGCAAGCACCTCTCAAACTTAGGAATCAACAATAAAGACCAAACCATATGCTATTAGAGATTACCCCTTTGGATGTGGGTGTTATGCCCCACCACTAAATTAGGAGGTCATAGCAAAATATGATCAAGTACACTCAAAAGCGAATGTAACAGACGAACCCCTTGAGGAGGATGATCCCACTGAAGATTAGAACAATGTAGTCAAAGGAGGAAAACTATGTACTTATGTAATCATGATGGTTAACATATTAACTAAATAACATCGTGCTATATATATATATATATATATATATATATATATAAGTGATATGAGTTTTATGCCCTTGCTATGTGATATGTGAAAGGTTGCTTCTGTACGAATGATGATTAACTAGTTGATTAAAATTTCTTTATTGCATTTCCAATAGTTTTGAATTGAATCTTTCTTTAAACAAATTCAAGGTATGGGAATTGACCATTAAAAAGGCCTAAAATTTCACCTTATTTTAACCAGAAAACTTGAACATACCCACTATAAGGACATTTAGGAGGGGAGCAAGTCCTAGTCTAGTGGAGATCTTACATGTTATCAAAAATGTAACGCTCCACCATCAAGGTTGCTAGACGAACTTTAGGTTGAATTTAATGCATTCCGAGCCAAACTAGCTTCTCGAGAGCAACAAATAGAGGAAGTATCAAGGGAAAGGGAACAAAGGGCAAACCATAACACTGGTTTGGGCACCAAAGAACGGGCAATGGAGGAAGAACCCTTAGATTCTGACCATGGAAACAACTCTTGCATACCAGTTTGTGGCCCATCACGTATGGATTGGCATGTGTATGAAAGAAAGGACCCCTTAATTTGAGAATTGAAGAAAATGCAACCACCAAAATATGATGGAACAGGTGGTGGATTGGTATGAACAAGTACTTTGGGTTGATTGATATGGATACCAATACTAAGGCTAGATTGGCAATATATCAGTTGGAAGGAGAAGCTTCTCTATGGTGGGACCATCTCTTAGCCATAAAAGGGTATGATCTAAAGGATTTAACATGGGAAATATTTGGGAGGCAGTTTCACAAGGAGTATTTGTTTGCTCGACATCGTGATAAAAAATGACAAAGTTTCACTCATTGCATCAAGGAACCATGACGATGAGTGAGTATAAAGCCAAATTTATGAGCCTGCTATGATATGTGCATTACTTAAAGGAGAAGGAAGACAAAGTGAATAATCTCATCCTTGATTTGAACTAAAGCTTGATGTACACCACTAAGCTCACTCAACCTAAGAATTTGAGCCAGGCAATAGAAGTAGCTACCATCGTCGAAGAAAAGCGAAAGAGTAAGCAGGAAAGGAGACAAAAATACTCCACCTTTACTTGTATTGATAATAAGGAATATAAGAAGGGCCTATGAGTGGAACAAAACCCAAGCAAATTCAAAAGGAGCTAAGGAGAAAATCGAAATTCCAAGGTAGCACCCTTGAAGAATAAAGAGGAAAGGTGGCATAAACCATCAAAGCTGGAGACCCCCACAAGATCCTACAAGGATCAAGGAAGGAAGGAGATGAATTACCAAGGAGGATGTTGGGTATGTGGAGGCAACCACTTCAAGAGAGATTGCCCCAAGAGGACAGATCAAAATACCAAGTCGACTACCAAGATCTATGCAACCATGGACAAGTAGGATGCTGATAATCAAGCCTCTTTGATAGAGCTTTCAAGTACTTTTTATGGGCAACCTATCACTATCTTGGCTCTTTGCTGATTTAGGAGAAACTCATAGCTTTATATCTCCAAATATATTGAATAAATGTAATGTTAGCCTTAATTGCTTAAGTCGAGAGGAGATGGAGGTAGAGTTTGGGTCTAGTAAGACTCAAAAGGGTAGGTTTTTGTTTAAAGGACACTGAACTTGGCATTGGAGGTATATGGACCAAAGTAAATTTATTGGTTACCTAATTAGGATCATATGATGTGATACTAGGGATTGATTGGTTCAGGGAGCATAGGGCCACTTTTGATTGTTACCACAACAAATTAAGTGTAGAGATGATCATGGGAAACTAGTGGTGCTTCAAGGAGCACTAAGGCCAATAAGGATCTTAACAGTCTCGACAATGCAAGCCAAACGAGTATGAGGAAGGTATGCAAGTTCCTCTTAATTAAGATAGAGGAAGGTGGTGGAGATCCCGTCCCAAGTATTGTAGAACACTCGATACTCCAAGAGTTCCAAGATGTATTTCCTAAAGAATTGTCAGGATTGCCCCCTAAGCGTTAATTTGACTTCTCTATTGAATTGGTTCCAGGAGCATAGCCCATTTCCAGAGCCCCCTATCAAATGAATATAGTCTAACTACAAGAATTCAAAACACAATTGCAGGAGCTAATGGATGTAGGGTTGATCCGACCCAATGTGTCTCCATGGGGAGCTCCTGTATTATTCATCAAAAAGAAAGATGGGACACTATGCCTATGTATGGATTAAAGGATGCTCAACAAGGTAACTATAAAAAATAGATATCCTCTTCCCAAATTGATGACCTCTTTGATCAAATGAAGGGAGCTGTTGTATTCTCTAAGATTGACCTAAGTAAGATTTGGATACCATCAGTTGAGAATCAGGAAGATATTCCCAAGATGACTTTCAAAACCATATATGGTCACTACGAGGTCTTAGTAGTGCCCTTCGTACTAACAACCACTACATCAGTATTTATGAGTCTTATGAACCATGCATTCCATGACTTTCAGGATAATTTTGTGTTGGTCTTTCTTGATGTCATCCTAATTTACTCTAAGAATCCAAAAGAACATGAGGAATACCTAAGAATTGTGCTACAAAGGCTTCAAGAACATAAGCTTTATGGAAAGTTGAGAAAATGCTCCTACTTCCAACCCAAAATACATTACTTAGGGCACATCCTATCCTCATAAGGGATTTATGTTGATCCTTCCAAAATCCAAGCCATCATGGAATGGCCCACGCCTAAAAATGTGTTGGAGATAAGGAGTTTCACGGGCCTAGCAGGGTACTATAGAATGTAAAGGAATTCTCCAAGGTTGCCAACCTCGTAACCTCTTTGCAACATAAAGGAAAAGATTTGAATGGTCAGAAAAGTGCGAAATGGCCTTCCAACAATTAAAGAAAGCTTTAACCACAACTCCTATTTTGCATGTACTCAACCCTAAAAAAGACTTTGTAGTTTGGACCGACACCTCAATGAAGGGTTTAAGAGGAATTTTGATGCAGGATGACCAAGTAATTGCTTATGAGTTATGCAAGCTAAAGGATCATGAACTCAATTATCTTACTCATGATTTAGAATTGGCTACGATTGTTCATGCCTTAAGAATTTAGAGGCATTACCTAATAAGGAGACTATTCAAATTAAATACAGACCATAGGGGACTACAATATTTATTTACCCAACCTGACCTTAATGCTCACCAAAGAAGATGGGTGGAGTTCCTAAGCAATTATGATTTTGACATATCTTATGTAAAGGGAAAGGAAAATCGCATAGCAAATGCCTTGAGTTGCAGGGCTAGTTTGGCAGCTATCACGCAAGTAAAAATCAACTTATTAGATACCCTCAAGCAAATGTAAGGACAAGATTCCCTATGCTAGAAAATGAAGCTAGATATGGAGCAGCCAATGAACCTAACAAAATACTCTATGGGAAAAGATGGTATCCTTAGATACCAAAAGGGGGATTGAGAACATGAATCCTACATGAAAGCCATAATGCACTGTATCAAGGACATCCAGGAGTGACCAAGATTTATGCAAATATTATATCTATCTACTTTTGGTCAGGAATGAAAAAGGATGTGGAAAGTTTTGTGGCCAAGTGCCTAGAATGCCAGAGAGTTAAAGTTGAGCATTGTCATCCTTCAGGTGTATTATATCCACATGAGGTACTGCAACATAAATGGTCAGTAATTTCAATGGACTTTGTGGTGGGTTTTCCAAAAACTTGTTTTAAACATGATTGTATACTAGTGGTGGTTGATCAACTGACCAAGGTGGCACACTTTATACTTGGTAATGTTAAGGATAATCCGTAAACTATAGCAAGAAAATTTATTAAAGAGGTTAGATTGCATGAGGTCCCAACTCATCTCGGATAGGACAAATTATTCACCTCTCAATTTTGGACTACTTTAATGATAGCTTGGAGTACCAAGCTTAACTTCAGCACAACCTATCACCCAAAAATGACCAAACTAAGAGTCAACCAAGTTATGAAAGATATGTTGTGAATGTACGTCATGGACCAACCAACGAAGAGGGAAGAATACTTTACATTAGTAGAATTTGCTTATAATAACACTACCAAGCTTCCATCCAAATGGCACCTTTTGAAGCTCCTTATGGTAGGAAGTGTAGAACGCCAATTGGATGGGATGGATTGGACAATAGAGTCCAAATAGGAGTTGAGATGCTTTAGGAATATGACTGACAGGTAAAAGTTATTAAGGAAAGATTAAAAGAGTCCTCAAATTGCCAAAAGAGCTATGTAGATGCAAAGAGAACCCTAAGAGAATTTGGAATAGGGGACAAAGTCTTCCTTTGTGTTAAACTTCAAAGGAGTTTGATAAAAGTTGGAAAGGCAGCCAAGTTGTCCCCTCAATTCATTGGATCGTTTGACATCATAGAGAAAATTAGCCATGTGGCTTACCGACTGGCTTTTCCCCAAATCTCTCGTACATACATAATGTGTTTCATGTGTCTTTGCTCAAGAAATATGCACCTGACCCGCCCCATGTAATTTATTGGCATGCATTGTAGGTAGAAGAGGCCAAAGAAATCCGTCTAAGTCCACTTACAATCGTGGACAGGCACAATATCACACTGCTCAACCACACCATATAGCAGGTTAAGGTCCTTTGGGACCAATATGGGGATCGTGGAGCCACTTGGGAGAATGAAGAAATTATCAAACAAGAATACCCTCACCTCTTTAGCTAAGCCAAGATGGCTTAGCCTAAGGGGGGATGAATGTCACATCCCCTGTAGACACTAAACTTCATTTTGTGTTAATCACTTGTCATCCCAATGTAATTTGGATGAAGGCAAAACCTTGAACTTGTAAGTGTTTATGCTGAAAACTGAAGAAGCTAAATGATTTAATCTATAAATTCAAATCAAAATTTTAGCATATCATCAATAAAGCCTTTCCAAATGAATACAAATGCAAAATGCAAACTAAACTATGCGAACCTAAAATAAATGCATTCAAAGAAAAATCAGCTCCATTGTTTTCCTATTTCACCATGATTCTTGATTTATGCAATTGATGCTCTCATATTTTTATGAGTACAAGTGCAACAAGAAGCTGTGATGAATGGAAGAGAGATTGAAATTGAATTTTTAAATAAAAATGTGTATCCCCAAAAAGTGAGAAGGAGGTTTTTATAGATGAATGCATAATGTGAAAATGAGAAATGAGTGGAGTGATTTATGCCATGATTCATGTTTGGAAGCTCAAATTGTGCAATTTTGAGCTAATTTCATGGAATTTGATTTATGAATTTTAAATTATTTAATGAAATATATGAATGCATTTTAATCATCAATGCAAATGGATGAATATGAAATGATTTATGGATTAAATCGTTGATTATGCAAATGATTAAATGCTTATAATATTATTGAATGAATAAATGCTTATAGTATGGATAAATGCTTATAATATTTTAATGATTTAATGAAATGCAATATGAAGTGAACGATTCATGCAAATGAAATGATTTAATGTAAATATTATGATAATTAGTTTATTATGAAACGATAGTTGATCACCTTGATAACGGATTTATTATGATATGAACGATTATGCTTTATTATGGAAACAAACATGAATGTTTATGAGACAAATTATGAATGGAAATGAATGGGAATGATTGTTCATGCAAACAGTTAGTGAATGACCATGGGACGGATATGATTGTTTATGTAAATGGATAGTGAATGAGCATGAGATGGTTTAATGATTTGATGAAATGCATGAATAGAAGAAAGTACTGAATGAATTGATTAAGTAAATAATAATATCTATTTAATCAATAGATGAATATTGTGAGAATTATGAGGACGAATTTGAGTGTCTACATTTTTCCCCTCTTTGAGACAATGCAGCTTGTCGCATTGTTTCAAAGAAAAAGATTGATCAACTAATACATGCCCCAGAGATATCCTGGTAAGGATTATGATAAGAATGATATGCCCCCTTGAGAGATTGATTGAACAAATTGTAAGAAGATTAATCTCTCAATAGATTTCTAGAAAATGATTAGATACTTGATATTGCGCAAGTGATAAAGCAGTGATGTACATTTGATGGAAATGGACAATTGATAGGCATAACTGAACAATTCATGAAAATGATCAGTATAGTCGGGTTGATGAGGTGATTAAGCTGATTGAGGTGATTAAGCTAATTGAGAATGATGCTTATGCAAGACAAGGAGATGTAATGATTGATTGACTGATTGATTAAGGGATCATGAGATTTCGAGAAGCAAGTTGATTGATTTGCGATTAGATTCAAGAGACATATATCAGTTGGATAAAGCAATTGATTGATTTCTCTGCAATAAGAAAGATGAAGAAAATGAAATGCAAGAAATGGTAGATGGAAGAAATGCAAGATGGAAGAAAATGAAGGTGATGAAGCCTCTTGTGCCTTTTAAGTGCTTTTATCATCATCGAGCTTATTATGTCGCAAATTAGTATAAGTGTCCAAATAACATGTGCATCTAGATGACTTGGATATTGTTTGCATTTTTTAGTAATGAAGTATAAGCATCTAGGTATAAGGACCTTAGATGACCTGGATACTTATTGCATGGAAGACACTATCGGACAAGGAATGTTCTCATCCACATTAGACTCATAGGTACTCGATGGTTTTAGACAACCATGTCCTAAGATGAGTCATCCTATGAATAAGAAACAATCCACAAAAAAAAAAACAAGTGAACCTAGAGAAGCTAAAAGACAAGCCACCAAAGATAAAAATCATAAAGCAAGCAAAGATCGACAAACAAACAGGCATCATGCTTCAATGTAGAACTAATTCTTGTTATAGTTTAGGCGTTTGGTTGGATGTGAAAGATGGATTGATAGGTATGTTATAATGTTTGCTTGATTGTCAATCTTGGCGTGTTTGATTTTGGTGAAGTGCAAAGTGGTATGATGATCTGAAAGTGTCACTGTTTAGGGATTTTTGAAGTTATGTGATTTGTTTGGACTTTTTGGAATATTTGATTTTTTTGGATCTTTTTCAAGACATTGTATGATTTTTTATGGATTTTTTCAAGACATTTTATGATTTTTTTGGATTTTTTCAAGACATTTTACAATTTTTTTTGGATTTTTTAGGACATTTTATGATTTTTTTTAAAAAAAATTCAGGACATTTTATGATTTTTTTGGATTTTTTTAGGACATTTTAGATGGAATGAGATGATATGACTGATTGAAGGAACAAGATGCCCCACAATAGAGGTAATGCAACTATGGATAAATGATAGATCAAAATGAAAGATTCACTGCAAAACATGTCACACAAGCAATTGTCGAAAGATGATAATGGTTGATTGATTAAGATGCCAGGAATGATTGATTCCATAAGGCATTATAATGATAAGTACTTAGGATCACTGATTTCTCTAAGTACGAAAAGATTGAAGATTTTTTGATAATTGATTGACAAAAGATATGAGGATTGGATAATGTTTTTCAACTAGGCTCATGATAAGATTCAAGGTTGCAAAGGGATATGATGACTAGCATTGGAGGTAATTTAATCATGGATAAATGATAAGCGTGTGAACTATGATGGAATGGTAGAGCATAAGGATATGAGAGGGAATCCAAAGCATGCATTTTTAATTTTTCCCCTAATCTCATCAATAGCAAAGGAAGGGAATGGGACATGGATTTTGATAAGCTAGGAGATATGGAATGGAAGAATGCAAGGATAAGGATAATGAATAGGATGATCAAGATCAAATACATAAGATATGGACACAATTCCTAAGTATTTTTCCCCTATTCCTCATCAAGACCAAGGAAGGGAAGAAAGGATGCATTTAGATAGGATGGAGGAATATGGATAAGGTGAAGGATATGGGATAAAGTGTATAGGATAAGATGTATGATGTTCAAGAAGATCCTTAGCCTTGTCAAGATCAAAGGTGGAAAGGTAAAGGATGAATGTAAAGAGGATAATGGATATGAATGACAGGATGGATGAAACTTGCCCCCAAGTGTAGAGTGCAAGAGGAATAGGGAAGATAGGATATGGATAGGGATAAATGAAAATGGAAGGTAATATATGCATGATAGGGAGATGGAGGAAGGACTCAAGCATCAAGTTTCATAGCTTATATCCCTTGAATATGTGATCTAATAAACCATGGAAAGGAGAATTAGACTCATAAACGTTGGTAGATTAATGGTATGATGGAAGAAGCTAAGGAATTATGCAAAGGTTTGGATTAAAGGAGGATAATGGGGGATGGATGTTGGATAATGGATAGGAGGTTGGAAGGCTTGTTTATGGATAGATGGAAAGGATGGAAAGATCAAAATTGGCACACACCTTGAAGGGTGGTGGAGTGATGGAGGAAAAATGGATTTGGAAGGTGATAGTTTTTTAGATGGACAATTGGAGGAAGCTTTTGGATTAGCAAATTTGGATTCCAATTTAGATTTTATTGCTTCTATGAGACTTTTCAAAATCCACATAGCTTTTGACTTTTATTTTTGCTTTGTGGGCCTTTGTGGCCTTTGAGATTTTTCTTTTGACTTGATGGGCCTTTGTGACCTTTGAATTTTTTCTCTTTGATTTAAGGGCCTTTGTGGCCTTTGAATTTTTTTCTTTTGACTTGGGATCATATTTTGTTTTATTTTTGCATGTCTCTTCGAGGAGACATGTTGATCCTTTGATATGTGGATTTTGATATGGAAGCTTTTGACATTTGGCACCCAAATTGCTTCCAAGAGCAATGGGATGGGTGGATGGGGATGAATGATATGGAGGTATTATGGATGGGTTAATGTAGGTAGAATTTTGAGAGGGCATCAAGGATGTGTGCCTTTGTTGTTCTTGATGAATAGGAGATGGAGGGATGTAGGGCCCCAATATGGATGGAAGAGTTGATGAAATAGGGTTTGGATGATAAGGACCAAGGATAGATGGAAGGTTTGATGGGATAGAATAAGGACGTAGGATAGATGGAAGGTTTGATGGACTAGGATAAGGACCTAGGATAGATGGAAGGTTTGATGGACTAGGACACTTGAATTTATTTTGATGGAATCTAGACTTACAATGGGTACCAATCTCTTGAGTGTGAGATGTATAACCAAGGCCATGATAATATGTATTTTCTTGGATATAAAGGGGTTCTAAGATACCTTGTTCATGAAAGCCTAATCCTTTGCCTTTGTAGTTCATACTTTGACACATTCATTTTCCAATGAGATATGTATTATTTATTAAACAAGATGCAAGTCTATTGTGAGGTGGATGTGATATGGAAGGAATAACAAGATCTTCGAGTAAACCACCTCGGATAAAAGTGAGGGAACCCATTTGATAGGTAAGGGGCTCATGGATAGCTTGAACAGGGGTGATAGACTCTTGTGGAGGATTCTGATCATGAGGAGAATTAGGATGGGTGATAGGATCTTGACATGGGAATGATGGGGTACTTTGATCTTGACTTGGAAAAGGATCACGAGGTGTACGAGATGGAATAGCTTGATATTTATTAGGTATGGAATCATCATGAAGTGGTATGAAAGGCATATCTTGATCATGAGAAGGATGAACATCATTATGGAATGAAAGGGTATCCTTGAATGAAGGTATATCTTGATCTTGATGAGGAAGGGAATCCTGATATTTTGTGGAAAGCATATCTTGATCATTGGATATGATGGAATCATGAGATGGTATGGATTCATTAGATGAGGTGGAAGGAGGATTTGGAAGGATACTTTTCTCTTGAGATGGAAGGGGATCATCTTGGATAAAATAAAAAGAGATAAGGGGATCATCATGAGGTTCTTAAGAGATAGGATCTTGGTCAAATATTGCAGAGGATTGGAGATTTTTGGTATCATTGTATGAAGTGGAAAGAATGCTTTGATCTTGATGTGTAGGGGAGTCTATGCTAGCATGCTTTGGACTAAGAGATTGACATGACTCATTGGATGTAGATGGTATGATGAGAGAGGATGGTTGAATAGATTCGTTAACTTGGGTGAAAGACTCATGAGGTTTATTTTGACTTATGAGGGATGAAGATAGGTGCATGACATGGTAGGATTGCTCAATATTATGTGTTTGAGAACTTAGATTTAGGTTTCTCATTTAGCCTTTGCAGAAAGTCATGGACATTAAACTTGGATGATATAGTTTTGGGTGAAGATAAAGGATTATGAGATGATTGCATCACTTCATTCAAATGTTGGGATTCAAGTTGTTTTTCAAGCTCTTTCAAACGATGGTCAAGATATTCAATCCTTTGGTTTCGTTCATAGGTCATGGATGAATATGGAGGATAGAGGTTAGACATATTTGGGTGATGGTAGTGGGAATGTTTTAAGGTGTTGTAAATTACCAAGTGTGATGTTTTTTTGAGGTCTATTTTTGAACACACACGTGAGACATAGCAGAAAAAATGTTTGGTTTTAACAGTACAAGCACAAATCCTAACGTTGGCAAGGACTATATTTGCTAGATTCCACGCGGGTTTCCCGAACCACACTTATTCTTAGCAAATGAATCTAGAAGCTTGGCCACACAGGCTCCCCCTTATAGTGCACTCACTTCTTAGGTCAACCAAGCTTCCAACCCCCATAAATCTCCCATGGCGGGTTGATCACCTCTACTAGGAACTGGGAGAATGTGGATGCCTTCACAATGATTGTTGTTGCGCTAGCAAATAGAAGGGATTTTGGCTTCTAACACAAGAGGGTTCTAGTGAATACTTGGGAACATGGCACCTCACGAGCGTACAACAAGCCACTTAAGCCTTTAACCACTCTACTAGCGTCTCTTATATCTTTAAAAGAAAAGGTAGGTACCCGTTTTCGAATGGCACTACACGGCTAAGGCCTACATACCATGAGGACTTGACAGTTTAATCTCATCCTTTTATATACCGGCCCGAGTGAAAAAATTGGTTGGAGTCATTCCCTCTTTTGAGGTGGGCCCCTCTAAGGTTATAAACACAAAAATAGATGGGTCTGGTTTCTGATCACCAAGTATGCACAAGGTGAGAGCACAATCCCTAACATCTCAAGCATAACAAACAATGTTCATTGACCACCTAGTTAAGCCTATGTGAGAGAAGACAATTGTTCATTTAAAGCACCAATTGAAAAATGTGATCTAATAAAATGAATACACTCAGTTTCAAATCACATTCCTTTGACCGCGTCTTGCACCAAACTAGTTAGTAGTTTTGATTTCAAATCTTCGTCAAATGTATGTTTATATTTGTGAGTCTTTGACATGCGAACCTACAAAAGAAACCAAATTAACAAAATTAGTTACAAACTAAAACTAAACCAAAATGAAAACTAACATAAATCCTAACGAAATTAATTTAATCTAAATCTAAATCTAAATTACTTCTAAATTAAATTAAAATCTAATTTTAATTTAATTCTAACTTTAAAATCCACACTAAAAGAAAATAAATCTAAAACTAAAATCTAAAGTATATTATAAAAATTAAACTAAATTAAACAAGTAACTAAAAAACTAGACTAAATTAAAAATAATCTAACTAAATGAGAAATTAAAGACTAAATTAAAGCTAAATCAAAATGTTAAGAATCTAAATTAAATAGTAAATCTAAAAATTAAAAATCTAAATTAAATTAGAAACTAAAACTCTAAACTAAATTAAAAATTAGTCTAAGTTAATTAAAACTAATCTAAATTAATCTAAGCCTTAAAATTAATCTAGTTCTAAAAATTGATCTAAATTAAAAAAATTAAGCTAAACTAGATTAAATTAAATTAAATCTGAATTAAATCTATAAATCTACATTCTAAAATAAAACTAAATTTAAAAAAGATCAAAAAATAAAATAAAATAAAATAAAATCTAATTTAGAAAAAGCTATAAAAAGTTAAAAGTTAAAAACAAAAGCTAAATCTAATTTAAAAATTAAAAGCCAACTCTACATTAAAAGTTAAAAGCTAAAAGCTAAAATCTAATTTAAAAGTTAAAAACTAAAAATCTAATTTAAAAGTTAAAAACTAATTTAAATGTTAAGACTAAAATCTAATTTTAAAAAGCTAAAGCTAAAATCTAATTTAAATATTTAAAACTAAAAATCTAATTTAAATGTTAAAACTAAAAACTGACACTCAAAATGTTGCGGGGTTGTTATTCATTATTCAAATATTCAAATCAAAGATTTGTGCTACAAGCTCATAAATCGCTGAAAACTGAATCATGCAAGTGACACATTTTAAAATTTTGTCAATAATTTTTTTGTTTTGTTTTTTGTTTTTTTTTTAATTAAAGTTTTTATTGTATTTTGAAATGCTTTCACAATGTAACTTGCTATAAAGAAATTGATATCAGATTTTTCCTTTCAACTACAAAATGAGACAATGTATATCATATTAGATCTGGAGTTGTTGATCCTGTAAAATATTCAGATGTGAAGAAATCAATATACTGTAGATGTGAAGAAATCAATGCTTTGCAAAATGTAGATCATATCAAATGCAAATAAATTGATGCAAAATGTAGATCATATCAGATTTTCCTCAAAATGTGAAAATATTCATCCAGGCATTCGCTTCAGGTTCACCATTTTGTTTATGTTGAAAACTGAAGAAGCTAAATGATTTAATCTATAAATTCAAATCAAATTTCAGCATATCATCAATAAAGCCTTTCCAAATGAATACAAATGCAAAATGCAAACTAAACTATACGAAACTAAAATAAATGCATTCAAAAGAAAATCAACTCCATTGTTTTCCTATTTCACCATGATTCTTGATTTATGCATTTGATGCTCTCATATTTTTATGAGCACAAATGCAACAAGAAGCTATGATGAGTAGAAGAGAGATTGAAATTGAATTTTTAAATAAAAATGTGTATCCCCAGAAAGTGAGGAGGAGGTTTTTATAGATGAATGCATAATGTGAAAATGAGAAATGAGAAATGAGAAATGAGTGAAGTGATTTATGCCATGATTCATGTCTGGAAGCTCAAATTGTGCAATTTTGAGCTAATTTCATGGAATTTGATTTATGAATTTTAAATTATTTAATGAAATATATGAATGCATTTTAATCATTAATGCAAATGGATGAATATGAAATGATTTATGGATTAAATCGTTGATTATGCAAATGATTAAATGCTTATAATATTATTGAATGAATAAATGCTTATAGTATGGATAAATGCTTATAATATTTTAATGATTTAATTAAATGCAATATGAAGTGAACGATTCATGCAAATGAAATGATTTAATGTAAATATTATGATAATTAGTTTATTATGAAATGATAGTTGATGACTATGATAACATATTTATTATGATATGAACGATTATTCTTTATTATGGAAATGAACATGAATGTTTATGAGACAGATTATGAATGGAAATGAACGGGAATGATTGCTCATGCAAACAGTTAGTGAATGACCATGGGACGAATATGATTGTTTATATAAATGGATAGTGAATGAGCATGAGATGGTTTAATGATTTGATGAAATGCATGAACAAAAGAAAGTATTGAATGAATTGATTAAGTAAATAATAATATCTATTTAATCAATAGACGAATATCATGAGAATTATGAGGACAAATTTGAATGTCTACAGTAAGTATGATTGTGCCCCTTATTTTGGATGATCATAAGAACTTAATTATTAATATAATAGATTTAAACACTTTAAATAGCCATTTGAAACAACTATCAAATAATTGATATTTATGAACTTAATAGTGTTATTTGATTTTGGAATGAATATATCTATATGTTTATCAAACTAACTAGGTACTAACAATTTTGTGAGAATGTGGATGAGTTTTGCAGCAGGTGCAAGAAAAGGTGGACCTGGCAACCTATTCTGAGAAAGAACCTTAAACTCAGTAGCCCAGTTTGATTAGTTGGAAGTCGAGTCACTCCAGTTACTCCACCCAAATTAAGAGTTTATCCACCACTAATAGTAAGGCTTGATCTGTATAAGCTTATTTGCCTCTTCGGTAGATTAATTAACCCCCTTATTCCTTTGTGAACATTCTCGAGTTGAGCCACAAGGTGAATAAAAAAACAAAGAAATAAACTATACATTATGAGTAATAAAAAAAGAAAGGAGTCGTGATTTTTTAGGAAGGGAAATTTTTTAACTCCACACACCATAGACAACTTTCATTTATGAAGGATAGGGGCACACAACTACACCATTAAGAAGGGTATGTCGTCCATGTTTCAGAGAAATCTAAAATGTCCAACGCCTGGGGAAAATGGATAGGCAACTCACCATAAAAATCCCACAACCCCCCTTTCTGGCAATAATAATTCTAATGGTGAAAGAAAAGGGCATGAGAGAAGGGAGAGGCAAGAAGAGGAGTATTAGAAGTGTAGGAAGCCTAGATGTGCCAAGAGTTGAGTCTACCCGAGTTCTAGATTCCTTACAAGTTCCTCCTTTCTTGCTTGGTTTAGAAGATATTTGTGTTTCTTTTATTCCACAACTATTTAGGTTTTGAAATCTCAATTTAGTTAATAATGCAAAAAATATTCTTTCTTCCTTGAAACCTTTACACTATTCATGCCATGGTTTAGAAAAACACCATGAAGTAGTTAAACCTTGAATGGGAGAGTTGCACAAGCCTAGTGTACTCTACAAATTTATATACATCTACCTTCAACTAATAGGATTACATGAAATAAATTTACTTAGATATAAATTTTAAAAAACCTACTAAGACTAGGTGAATATTGCAACTGCCTCTTTAAAACTGTCCAAAATATTACAACCATGAACAAGTTTTAATTCCCATAAACATGAAAGAAGTTGTATATACAATGTATGTGCACCTAAATGATCTCTATGAAGTGTGAAGTATGTTTGAAGATTTCTATAAGTAGATAACCATCATAATTTCAAAATCCCACCCTTGATTTCCAAAACTACTTTTTACTTTATGGTAAATACAATGATAAAATATGGAAAGATAAATGATTTGATTAATTTATGGGTAAAAGCACAAACCTGTGTCACACTTTATAAAGGAATCAACCAATAGCAAAAAAATTCTAAACTTTGACCACATAAAAGTGGTCTTTATGTTTTTAATTTCAAAATGATGTAAACTAATGAAATGTAGAAATATTGGTGAAGTTTATTCCTGTAATTTTTTAGATTTTTTTAAAATTGTTTTAATTATTTTTTTTATCAATTTAAGAGCAGATTTTCAAATGCTGAAAATTTCAGGAAAAAGTGGCATTCACTTGACGTTAAGAAACAAATAGAAAAAAACTTCATTTTCCCCTATTTTTTTTCTCCAAATAGGAAACTTCAATATCTAGTGCATGCATTTTTTTTTTGAAATTTTGATGTATATTTTTCTCTTAATAACATTTTAAAGTCAAACTTGTCAAAATTTGAGAGTTTTCATTTGACATCAACTATTGTCTATTTTTTTAATTATTTTCAAAAAAAAAATTATACCCTTTTGAATAGCTCTAGTGCACAATATATTTAAAAAAAAAAATTAATAGATTTTATTATTTTTTTCAATTTCTAATCAACCTGTTTTTCAACTTTTACAACCTACTTGCATTATTTTAAAAATAAAATATATTAAAACTAATCAAAATATATAAAAAATACATAGTTGGATTCACCACTCTGAGCTCTTCAAAAGGGAATTTTTCTTTTTCTATTTTTTAAAATCATTCTAACTGAAGAAATCCTTAGTTGAAGTTGAAAGTTTCAAAAATTTATGAAAAACGCTGAGTTGGTTGCCAACTAGGATGCCACATAGACAGTTTCGGTAGAAAGGGTTTCGACCGAAACCACACACATAAAATAAGCCCCATTTCGATGCAACAAAGGGAATTTTTCAAATTTTATGATTTTGGGCGAAAGGGTTTCACTTGAAACTCTATGTGCCACATATAGGCCACGTGGTTTCGAGCGAAACTAGTTTGACTAAAATAGTTTAGATCAAAATAGTTTCGCTTGTAACTATTTAGTTGGTCGAAAGTATGACACAAATTTGTGCTTTTACCCTTATGCAATATGATTGTTCTACATTTAGATGGATTATTGATGAATATGTAACAATATGATTATGATGCAATGTGATGTGATGTTTTTGCATTTGAATGAACTATTGATGAAAATGAAAAGATATGATTATGATGCAAGTGTTTATGACTAACTACTCGGCTATTTCTTGAGTGGATTTACAGGAATTTTTGTGCATGCCCTCCAGAGGGAGAGTATCACTCGAGAGAAGGGTAAAGTTAAGAATTCTCTAGCAATGCCAACTGAGCTTAGTGTTGGTCAAGTGTTTGACTTTGTTTAACCTATGCATGTCTAGGGTTGGCAGTAGCGTCTTGAAGGTAAGTAAAACCTCAAGGTCGTTTAGTCATGTTCTCATTTTGCTTGGGTTGTAAGTAAATTGGAGTTTTTAAAAACCTTTTCTTTCTTAATATATAAAGATAATATGAATATATGTATATATATGTGTTGTTAAAGGGACACATATGTGCATATATATATGTGCTCATATGGATGTATGTCTACATATATATGTGATAGTTATCCATCAGCGTATGTATATACACGTTCACATGTCTATATATATACGTGTATTAAAAGGAAGAAATAACACACACATATATAAATGTTTTATATTCTATACACTATTATTTAATGTTATTGCTATTAATATGCATGTTAAGAAACACATGGTGGATGCTAATTAGTATTGATTATTTAAGAGTTCATTATGTTTTGGCGACTACACCAATAGAAAGATGTGATATTTATCAAACGTCGACCTTTCCTTTGATCACCACTTGGTAACAATATTAATGTTTAAACTTTGAATGTATTAAAATTATGCTTTAATGATTCATTCAATCAACTGTTCAAGTTGTGGTGCATGTAAAGGCTTGACTCTAAGATAGAGAAGCGTGTATTCTTTTATTTAAAAGCTGAGTTTAATGTAGTTTCACACCAACCATGAACTAAGACATGTCGTGCTTTAGTACACCACATAGGTGGTAGGTAGTTATGTTGGTAATTTAAAATCCTTTTAAAAGTACAGTCATGGCTTATACCATGTCAAAGTAGCTATGGCAGCTGCTTCTTATAGTTGTTTGAAACTGATTTGAGCATAGAGATGGTCATGGCTGATCTTGGGGGGGGATAAGATATTTAGATAACTATTTTTTTTGATGAATAGAAATTAATCTATATTAAATTAAAGTTTAAAATAAATATTCACAAAAAAAGGTGGGTGGTAAGAAGGCACACCCCGAGAGTCATATGGGCAAAGCCCAGAAAAGCCAAAAAAAAAAACAACCAGTCACATTGGCCTAGCCCAGAAGTCCATGATTACAAACATAACATAACAAAGCCATTAAGCAGCCAAAGCAGTGCCAATAGAGCTAGGAGGGTCTCTGTCATCCAATTTCTTCCCCCATACATAAGCGGGGTCTAGAGTGATGTCAGGAGGAGGACCCCAACCATCATCAACTTCTTTATCTTTATCTTTATCTTCCTCGTGCCAAGGCTAGATTGGAAGCACAAGTTGCATAAAACTTTTACCAGAGTCTTTCCAACTAGAGCCAGAGGCGGGAGTGTCATCAGAGTGCCATCCATAACCAACACCGCTACTCCCCAAAGCACCGCTAGAAGGCCACCCCTGGCCAGCCTGAGGCAGAGGAGAGAAGGTCCACCAAGGAGGGTGAGATCCCTTCCAAAGAGGAGGTTGAGAGAAGGGGCCTATAGAGCCACTCCGCTACCGGCCTCGAGAGGGAAACCGACCACAGGAGGAGGTGGGCACCCAAGCAACAGGACACGGGGCATTTCCCTAGTGGTCCAAAAGCACATTCAGGTGAGCAACTTCAAGTGCAACTTTATTTGCCTGCACCTAAATCTATAAGAGCACATTAGAACAAATAATAGCTTTAGAATATAAAGAAACATTTTTATCCATGCAGGAATTTATGTCTTTCCAGATATTGAAGAGGATTTCCACCCTGAAATTGTGCCAAAGCTGGGTATACTTATAGGAATTCTGGACGAGTCTCCCAGCAGAACCATATGCCAAGAAAAGGGCTCCGGTCAAAAAGGTAAAAAAAAGTCATGAATCCAAGTCCAAAACTGTTGGGCTCTGGGGAAAAACCAAAAGAGATGCTTAAAAGACTCAGCTTTCCCACAAAAAGGGCAACGAGGGTCCTAGACCCCTAGGTGAACAAGCGAAGAACCCACATGCAAGCCTTAGAAAATAATACACCAAGCAAAGTGGGAAATTTTTGGCTCAACACTTGTAGAACAAGTGACAACAAATATTTTATGCCAGACATGAGCGGGAGATTGAAGAAGCCACCTCTGGTTCAGACCATGAATCATAGGAAAATGTGGTGAGAGCCACTTGTAACCAAGCTTGGGCTTGTAATTCCTGAAAGGGGTGTCTCGGTACCACTTCCAGTCCTTCCACCAGGGATTGGACCAATGAATACCCACCTTATGAAGAATTTATGCAA
The DNA here is from genome assembly GCA_007258455.2 of Sequoia sempervirens. NCBI lineage: Eukaryota > Viridiplantae > Streptophyta > Pinopsida > Cupressales > Cupressaceae > Sequoia > Sequoia sempervirens. The sequence continues at coordinate 157,982 of VDFB02266723.1, read as the reverse complement.
AAATAGCATTCACCAGACCATCATAAGTTTCACGGTCTTGGTTTTGAAGTCTGTACAAGGCACAAAAGTCCTCCCATAGAAAAATACGCGTTGTGGTTCTGTGAAATATCTGTTGTAAAGTCAAAATACCTTTCTTATGGAATCTGAGTGCCTTAAGCCAAGGTGATTTAGCCAGAGGCTGGGCATTGCTAGCAAAAAGAGGAGACCACCAAACATTTTGCTAGTTGAGCGAAAGCCCATCACAAAAACTAGAACCAATCCAGCGCAGCCAGGGTTTAACTGCCTCCCAAATGCTTTTAGCAACAAAAGTACCCATAATTTGAACTGGTTCCTCCATAACCAAAAGGGTTTGAAAGCCAATCCCCTTCTAGACAGGTCTGTTTGCAGGAAAGCCTGATTGAATACAATGCTCGAGGAGAATTTTTCAGGCCTCATCTCTTGTAAGGGCCTGAATAATCCACTTCACACACAAGGCGGTACCTTTTCATTGAGTGGAGAGTATCCCAAGACCTCCAGAGTCTCTAAGAAGACAAAAAAATTCCCAGGAAACACGGTGAAACCCTCTATGTGATTCAACAAAGGCCTAAAGGAAGTCCTAGAGCAATTTTTCAAGTTTTCCATAGGCAGCTTTAGAGGGAGACCATTAGGAAGAATAATAAACATGAGTGGCCACAAGAACTTTGGAGCACACTTGAAATTTCCCTGCCAAAGAGAGGGGCTTAGTAATCCAGTAAGCGAGCTTATGCTCAACTCTGGAAAGAACAACTTGCCATAGCTCTGTCAAAGATGCCTGGAAGGTGAAGGAAATGCCCAAGAATCAGAAAATTTCTCCTGGCCCAATCCACTTCCAACCATACTATTGAAACTAGGGTGGAGTGGGTAGAATAGACTATCTGTAGCACAAAGTTTTGTGCCATTGAATGGTAGAATTGAAAGCAAGGAAAAAAATATTGAGACATTCCAGGGTCACTTTGATATTATCTTCATCCTCAAGAAGAGTGAGGAAAGAGTCATCAACAAAATGGCCATTAACTAGCTGGGCCCAAGAGTTAGGCAGCGAAATTCCCTTGACATGCTATTTAGAAATCGCATTGGCCAAAAGGTAACCAAACCCTTCAGGGGTGAGCACGTACAAAGAAGAGACAAGAAAGCATCTTTTCTGGATGGAACGAAAGAGCCCAAAGGCAGAGGATTGGCGGCATTAATGGTGATACAAGCAGAAGCATCCACAAAGAGCATGCAAACAACTTGAATGAAATTGGGCCCAACCCCCAAAGCTTGCAACATCGCAAGAATAAAAGGCCATTTAATGCAGTCATAGGCTTTAACAAATTCAATTTTGAGAAAAATAGTCTTCTGGTTTGATCGTCTGGCCCACTCCATACCTTCCCACATGACAATAATATTATCGAGAATGAACCTAGATTTGATAAATCCAATTTGCTCCAAGCGCACAATCTGAGCTAAAAGATGGTGGATTTTTAGATCCAAAGCTTTGGCAATGATTTTGTAGGAGACATTAAGAAGCGTAATAGGCCTCCAGTTGCAAATATCCTCGGGATCTCCAGACTTAGGTATGAATTTAATATTTCCTTGTTTATTAAATTTCTCAAAGAATTAGCATAAAACACCTCTAAGTAAACATGATATAGATCTTGCCCAACACAATCCCAAAGGGCCTTGTAAAACTCACAAGGAAACCCATCGATCCCCAGGGTTTTGTCATCAGCCATGGAATAAACAAATTCCTTGAGATCATCTAGTGTTAACAGTTGATCACAAAAATTTCTCTAGGCTAAGGAAAGCCTATTTGGCACAACAACAAGGAAATCTTGGAGGGCTTGCTGTTGCATAGGCATGGATTCCTGTGCAATGAAAATATACTCATAATGGCACACAAAGGCCTGGAGAACGTCAAGAAGCTTAGAGAGTACCTGGATTCCATCTTTAATTTTTTTAATGCCTAGGGATGAGTGCCTGACACATAGGGCTAGAGAAAATTCTTTAGAGGCACGGTCACCAACTTTGACCTAGTGCAACCTGGCTTTAATTTGAGCCCCTCTAGCAACATAATTATCTACAACTTGGCTTTTGTGTCTTAATTTAGCCACCCTAACTTGTAATGACGAGGAAAAAGGGTTGGCCACCAAAGCCTCGGTAGCTGAACACAGGTCAGAGGTGGTAGCCTCATAAGACCGCCAACGAAAGATAGCCAGCTGGCACCCATAAATGTGCAGAAATCAAGTTGTGCGAGTGATAGCATCATTCCACCATGTAATCCAACTTGTATGATGAGCTAGCCTGCACTCTAGATTCTAGACTCTATGAATGTGGGCCAAAGTAGGCTTATGACAAAGCAAAGATGTATTAAAAAATAATTGAGTTTTACACGTGCGAGGCTGACATGTCTCCCATTCAATGCGAAAAGAAATGGGGAAGTGGTCAGACAAAGTCACATCCACTGACAGTTTAACCGATAGAGGAGAATTGTCAAAAGAGAAAAAAGATTGAGCTGAGGTCATGGCACGATCAAGGTGCTTAAATATTTTTTTAGAACTGGCCCTGAAATTACACCAAGTGTTCCAGAGAGAATGAGAATGGCAATGACCAATATTGGGATCAAAAAGCCCCAATTTATTGTGCATGTAAAACCATGCCTCTCATTCACCAGCTACCCATCTAAATGGAAAGGTGCCATCTTTGTCATTCACCATCTCAACCATATTGAAATCCACACATAATAACCAAGTAGTAACTGGCAATGAATCTGCAATCCAACACCAAAGCAAAGAGCGTTCCACAACATCATTAGACGCATAAACATTAATAATCCCAAAGGAATGATTATCAATGTTGAGAAGGATCCAGACGAGCCGATGAGTAGGATCAGACTCATGGTCGACCACACAATCATTCCATTGTGGGGAAAAAAGGATGACATCTCCACCACGCCAAGCATCATGAGTAGTGCAAAACATTTTACTGGCTGGCCAAATAGAACGGCATGCCGAAGCAAGCAAGAATCCATAAATTTTAACCTCTTCGAGACAAAGCACTTCAATACCAGAATATTTTCTTAAAGTATCCCTAACATAATACTTTCTGGAGAGGTCTGTCAAACCTCGAATGTTCCATGAGAGGAAATTCATGAATGAAACTCCTCCATATTGTTGGAGTTTGGTTCCTCTTCATTCAGAGAAGAGAAATGATTTTGCAAAAACTCTGGCAAAACTGACCCAAAATATCTACTTTTCTTGCACATATTCACCTGCTTCAAGCGGTGGAGAAGGACTGCAAGACCGCCTTTGAGCTCCTGACATGGGAGGAGAAACATTCAGTTGAGCAATCATAACTGCAACAGGCTGAGGCATTGCCTTTGTCCTAGGCTGCACCGAAACATTATCAACTTCGACAGGAACTTCGTCCCCTTCACTAAAGGGTTTGAAACTACCTTCGATGGTTTAGAGGCCTTAGAGGCTGACCTAGAACCAATGGACTTATTTTTTCAGCTTGCAACCGTGATCCATTTTTCATCAGATTTGGCAGCAGAAGTATCCGCCTGATGAGGCTTTTCAGTATCTCATGGCGGAGAAGGTTTATGAGGTACTGCCAAAGGGAAGTCCTTATTCATGTGGTCTACAAATTGACACCTATAACACGTGTTGGGAAGATTAAAATAAGTAACCTTTTGGGTATGTCAGAGAGCTCCAATTTGAATATCAATGGATTCTTTCAAATCCTTGGAGAGGTCCACTTCCACACAGACCCGTTTTTGGGGTTGGGCCTAGAAAAACCTATCAGGCTCAATACAAATGACCCTCCCCAGTGAGGATGCAATATGATTCAAAAAAGGCACACAAGGCAAAGGCAAACCAGAGAATTCAATCCAGACTGGGACCCACAACTTGGTGTCATTTGAAACAACGAAATCCTGGGTCCATGCCTGGAAAACCAACAAAGAAGACCTGACATACTAGGGACCATGGGCTAAGATAGCCCAGACATGATTGACCTCTGCAAAGCGGAACAAAAAGAAACCCTTGGTTAAATTTTGGACCATATCAAGGCAGACCCCATGAGGGACCCATGCCTTGCTGATCCATTCCTTAAGCACACTTTCAGGGGGAGTCCTCCCAACAAAACATCCCACAAGGGTATGTTGCTCAAGCCATTGATAAGCAAAATCAAAATCTAGTAAAGGAAAAACCACATCAGTTGGGGAATCAGAACACTTACCTCGTGAAAGACTTTTAGAACAAATTTTCAGGGTCATTTGTTCAGAGGAGGAGCGATTGAGCAATGTCATCGAACCACTAACACCAACATGAATTTCTAGGTTAGAGCCAGTTGAAGGCATATTAAAACACAAAAACCATAATAAATGCGGTCGTACACACAAGAAAAGAGGGGTTTCCTACACAAAATGTGTAGTATGATGCAAGAGGGGCCAAGAGTGACCGTAGAAACCACAAAACCCTAGCAGAGCTCATACACCATATCTCTGAGACCTTAGATCTTCTTCTAAGTATTCAATATGGGCCTTTAGATAACTATTTTCAACTGATCTTGGTAACTATCTTTTCCCTTGGAGTGGTCGTGGGTTATGTGAATCAGGTAAACCATTTTTTAATAGAATCTTTGTACTATAATTGAAATCAAATTCAATTACCAATGTTATCCATAAGCTCCAGTTTTGGCATCCTTTTTCACCAAGGGTGGATAAGAGTTAAGGCGTGAGTGATATATAAAGTTTGACAACTTCTTAAGAGGGAATTATTATGGGTTTGAGGTTTCATTTTTTTGAGCAAGAAAGAAGGGAAGAATAGCTAGTTTTTGGGGTGGGTAAAGAGCTTGGGGAGTCTTCCTTGAGTATTATCCTTTTCTCTATTTTTTTGGATTATAAAGAAAGTGCAAAGTCGTGGTATTCTTGGTAGAAAATTTTGTTGTTATCTACCTTATCTTAGTTGCTTGATAAAAGTGGAGATAGGAATTAAAGAATTTCCTTTGGCTATGATTGGACTACACGTAGCTTTAAAATTAGGCAACTCTTGAGATTGTGTGCAAGCAAGTAGTTCCTTCATTTTCTTTATTGTGGAAATGAGATAAATTCTTGTATTTAAAGGAATAATAATGGTTACTTGTGAGCCTGTAATGAAGTAATCTTGGCTATAACCTTTCTTATGAAAGAATCATTCCCTCTTTTCAACCTTTCTTGTTAAAGTAGTTTCTTTTTGGGTTCATTGGGAAGAATTGGTTTCTTGAAATTAATAAGGGGTTTTCTTCCCTAAATCCTCATTTGCAAGATATGGTTGCAAAAGAATCACGGAATCTGTTACTTATTTAATGAGATATTTTCTCTATTCATAAAGGGAATTGTTTTTTCCTTCTTTTCCAAACCGTAGGATTTTAATGAATGTAAGCAATTTGTAAATGAAGTCCATTTAAGAACCTATGATAACTAAATGTCGAACCACGTCTTCATTGTTGATATTGCACCAAATATTGTATACCTAAGAACCAAGAATTAATAGAAAATTTTAAAGCACGATTAAGTGTTAGTTCTTGAATAAGAATGTCTACCTAGTGGAATATATAGTTATCCTTTTCTTTTATTACCGACTTCTTATTGAAAGATTTTGTTACTTAAAATAGACTCTTGGAAAGAAATACCTTACCATTTATCTTGAAATGTTAAACCCTACAATGAGTTATGCCCTTTAATGGAAACACCTAGATGGGATATTTTTGTATAAGATGTCTTTATACTACATTATGACCAGATAGATCAAGTTATCTTCTTTTGTTGTCAAGAATACCAAAGGTCTAATTTTGAGAGTAGTTACTCTCATAAGATTGGAAAGCTTTGAAATTGTGGTAGTTTCCAAGATTTAGAAAGTTACATAGAGTAAGTCAAGAGTTCGAAGCAAGTGTAAAACTAAACAACTTAGTCGAGTTTTGACTATGAAGTCAATGTGTGTAAAGTAAAAGATTTCATTATGATTAATCATTGGTCGAACAATTAGTTCAAGTCAACCTTAGGTCAGATATGATTCTCCAAGTCAAGTAGAGTGGGTAAGTAAACGAATCCACTCATAAGCAATGGTTGAACTTAGTTCAAATACTTTGGCTAAAGTGAGTGCAGTAGTCTCTGCATGCACTTGTCAGTTCACTGTGACCCAAATTTTCTTACCTAATCATAGTTGTCATGCATAGTTGGAAGGTATCCATAGTTGTTTGATGGTATTGGTTTAGTAGAGCACAACACCAGAGATCAGATTGAAAAACTAAGAGGGTACTTAACTATACCCTTCATTGAAGGGCAAGGCCATTTCCAGCTAGGAAGGTGTGCGGGGGACTGTTGGTCCATGGTTGGAGGTAAAGCACTTGGGTGATACTCTCCCTCTTGTAGATGAAATTCAGAGTCTTGGAAGATAGAAAGAATCTAGATATGGGATCTTTGACCTCGTACCTTTATAAGTTAATGTTATTATCTTCTTTAATTGAAATCATTCATGTTGAAATATAAAAGGAAAAAGATTGTTTATTCTTTTCAATTCAAAAAATGAGATAAGTTATGAAATGTTTATATATTCAATTATTAAATTGCATTTTCAGTTATTTGTAAAAGAAAAACTTTATATCTTATTTTACTCATGATCTTATTTTATTACTAGATGGTAAATAAAACCAAGTAAATTCTTTATAGACGGAGGTGGTTGCTACAAGATACAACTATTAAATAATTTGAGAATATTATCTCTTTAACACTTACCTAACAACCTTATATCACATAAAATTATTGTAGGAATTAAAAAAATTAATATCTAGCATCTTCATTAATATCTCTCCTTTATTCTTCTCACCAATGGTTTGGCATAGAGAATTAGTAGAAGACTACTATATCTCCTTTAATATTCAAATTTGTTACATCTGTATAGCTATGGGGAAACTTTTCTCATGACCGATGAGACTTCTACCCTCAACCAAATTAATTTTCTTTAGGACCAGCTTATGGTTGGATGCTAACTAGTTCTTATATCATTTTTATGACCCTACAACCCTATCATTAGAGGTGGAAGCGTTGAAAGTTGTTTTGTAGGCCACTGTTTAATTCAAGTAGAACATGTTGGGTATAGTGAATTAATAGTTAATAAATCATTAGACTTAATTCTTAACAAGTTTAGGGGGAGGGTGAAGCCAAGTGTATGATAACTTGTGACAAACAAACCTCATTGGAATGATTAACACCTTGGACATCTTGGAAGCACTTTTCCACCCACCATAATGAATTCTTATATTTTCCAATAAACTTAATATGCCAAATTAAGTAGTTTCAATCAAATCCATAACCAATTCATGCATTGTAAGCTGGTCAAAACATCACTAAGGTCAAAACCATAGAGGTAAACCTTGGCTTGCAGCCTTAGCTGAACCAATAAATGGGTTACACATAACCCCTTACTTCCTAAGGAGTACTTGGTATATCACCAGAATAGTAGACATGATGTGAGCTGCACATTGTTAATAACTAACCATGTATATCTAGAAGGTTTACAACACTTATTTTTAGTAGTACCAATCAACTCCTCAATCACCTTAGGATTCCCACCAAGTTGAGTATAGTGCTACTTAGAATGCCAAATATGACTGACCCAAAGAAGACCCAAGAGTGAACCTTTGAGATATATGAGTAGTGCCAGATAGTTATTAGATTGTGCCAATGACCAATGTCTGGACTACTACTAGGGACTAGCTAACATTCACCTATTTCACAAAGGTGAAAGTTTCTATGGGCTACCTTTGTTATGATAAAGTAATGGTTGCATAGGCAGGGACCCATCCATGCAGGTAACAATAATCTAGGGTTAATCGTTATATCGAGGGGGTTCACTGGCTATCACTGACAAGCATGAAAGTGACCAATGCCAAGTGTTACCCAGGACGTGAAAAAGATAGCTGAAAATATCACTAAGGTCACAAGGTGGTATTTGTCAAGAGCTACTTCTTCTTGGGTGGAAAAACTTTTTGTTGGTGGCCTATAGGTGATTGAAGTCAGAATCCATTAGGTTTTGGTAAGTTCACTACTTGGGAATTCTCTTTTTCCCTTGCACTGGAGGATGGACCCACAATGTAGTATGAGATGCACCGAATCCTCTACCTAGTTGAAAAATTCCCCTTGACCCATACCACCACCCTAGCTAGTGTAGAAGACCAAGGAACGAATGGGATACATGGTGTAGTGCACAATACATCATCATTCTTTTCTATTGGGATGCTCTAGATGGGATGGAAGTGAGACTCCCTCCTTTTACCTACCTATCTTGCCCTCACCTTGTACTAATCCCATTGTGATGAGGTTATACCCACAATGTAGTATGGGATGCACTAAAGCCTCTTCACAACTAAGCCTTGACCAAGCTAGTCACCATTCAAGCCCATAATCAAAACACTAATTGGTCTATCCCAGAATAGCTTGTTGGGTCCACTTGGTTGGGGTGGACTGGGCAGTGGTTCACGTGGTTGGGTTTGTTGCACCCTACGAGGATGCAAAAGTCATGAAGATTTACCCATTTCGGCTCCTACTCATGCCAAGTAATTTAAAACATGATTCTTCTTTTTGGAATTTGGTTTTTTGACATATTAATTGTGTAAACTTAACTAGTTTTGTTGCTATTGAATATGGATATTGAAAGGCATATATGTGAAATTGTATTGTATAAAAAAAATAAAAAATTGTGCTTATGGTTGGGTTTTTACAAGTAAATCAAATTTGTAAAGGTTTCTAATTCATTTAAAATGTAAAGTACAAATGCAACATATTACCCCTTTGAAATGAAGTTTTATAAAGGAAAATAATCTTTCTCTAATGTTTTAGGCTAATAAAATAAATGTAATGAGCCCAACATAAATTAACTTAGATTAAGCTAAATGACTAGATGGAAATAATAAAGCATTCAAAACAATGCTATTTTAGGAAATTGATTACAAAGGAGTATATGTAGCTCTTGATTTGACAAGGGATTATGAATGTTGATATTGTGATGAATCACATACACCATTTGTGTAGGTTGATTTTGCATTATGTGGATCTAATTTGTGATTTGTAGATTTGATTTGGTACATCATACTCTTCTCTTTAATTCACCAATTCTTTACTTTATGCTAAGTGTTAAGGACTAATTTTATTTAAAAATACCTTGGGAGATTGTGTGATCGCTAGGTTGAAATCCTCCTTGATCAACTCTCTTCAGAGAATGGCTTTATATTCGTGGAATGATCATAGATGTTAGACAAGCATGCAAGTAATTTCAGTTGGGTCATTTCACAATAATGTGTCCCATTTTTTGGTCTTAGTGGAAAATTCAAAATTAATATTTTTTAGCATTTTCATTTTTTGTCAAATATAGTGGATAAATAGCCGAGAATTTAAACATGATGTAAATTAATAAATTGTTGCATTTTCTTTAATGCCCCTAAGATTTTTCCTAAGACATTAATGGACAAAAATCAGATGAAAAATATTTTTGAGAGACAAGACAACATTGAAATGACCAATTTTTTTGAGACAAATGTAATATTGAACAATGAACATTGCTCTTCTATGTATAACGTGTCATGGTACAATGCCACAAACACAATTGACATGCTAACCAAACACATGGTGACATAAGCAAAATATTTACTACACCACAGTCTCAAATATTGTGATTGAATCAAGCAATTGGATTAGGGGGAAGATTGGTGTTCCTTTTCTTAATGACAATTCCTTACATCTAGACAACAATCCTCAGGAATCTTGTAATTTGAGAAGATGAAGACCATTTTACCATGGTTTGGACTTCATAATCCATCTTGCAATAAGTTCAAATTACATGAGCCTACACAAACTTGGGCTTCAACTCCCATAATGCATTTCACATCATACATAGATTGCTCAAACTTACCACTCGACCTTCGGCCCTTGGGCTTGAAACTACATGCTATGCTATCACCACAAACTTCAACCTTGAGTTGCAGTTTGCATCTTGCTTCTTGCTCTACCCACCTATGATTGGGACTTTATGTAATCACCAAAAAATGGGAGTTTGCATCTTGCTCTACCCACTTATGATTGAGACTTTATTTAATCACCAAAAATTGGGCCACCCACTTGGACCTTAGAGTCAAAATCTTAGGGTTTTGGACTTTGAAGTCTACTTGGCACCAAGCATCTTGAAAACAAAACATCTCCCTCTATTGAACAATGAATGTTGACTCCGATGAAACACAACCTGGAGTTTAGAATTTCACATGTACTAGTACTTTGGACTTTAGAGTTCAATCAACAACTACGACACAACAACCATCACATCTTGCAAGTTGAGGTCGAAACTCTGATCTCCCTAGTGCCAAGCCCTTCAAACCTCAGAGTCCTACCTGCACAAAGCATTTAATGCATCAGGCCTTAGCGACTAACTAATAGTGTGCATTTTGGACTTGGAATTCAAAAATGCAATAGTCTACACAAACACTTCGAAATAGAATTCTGAACTCCAAGAAGGAAATTCGGACTCCGGAGTTCAATCTCCAATGTGCATTTTATACTTCGGGGTTTGAAATGTATTTGGTAATTACCCAACTAAGAACCACGCTCAAAGATCTACATTCTTGAAACTTTGGGTTTTGGGTCTGAGGGACAAAATGCAACTTGGATCACCACAAGAAATTTTGCAATGTATACAACTTTGATCAATAGGGCATAACTTACTTGTATTTGAGTGTAGTTCAAAAATAGTAGGGCCAAATGCTCAAGCACATGTGGGCCCAACGTTGGACAAACACGTAGTTCCCAATTGTTTTGAAAAGTGGTCCAAGCCCAAGAGAAGTGTAGAACACTTTCACGAGAGCATGCTATGTGAGAAAAAAGAAGAAGTGCATAAATGAACAAGCCAATATTAAGACGAGATACTACCAAGCAACATAGCAACATTTGAACTCATGAAGGGGGTATGAAACCCTAACAAGACCATGACAAAATTAGGCCCAAAAGATAAGATAGCATACCTTTGGAGTCACCTTTCCTAAACTGAACAAGCATGAAGAAGACCATTATGACAATCATATAAAATTTGACTTCATGGTTGATTACACCATAACAAATAATTGAATTGAATTGCATCACATTTAAGGGTGGAAATTAACACATCTCACTGTCAATAAGTATCTTATGCATTTTACAGGTAAGGACACCAAATGTCTTGAATTTAATATATTTCTACAAAGCAAAAAAAGAGCACAAAATAAATGACGAAAGACAAGACTCCATGCATGCTCTTCACTTTGCTCCAAGCGTCCATGAACTTTTGTAATGATGGTTTAACACCATCCAACCACGTGAACACTTAGGTCAATCCCTTTCAACTAAGAGTCAATTTATTTAGGTAGCCTACACACAATTCATATATGGGAGTGATCAAGTACACAAACAACACCACATGAACAAGGACTCAAACTAGTAAGCATGCAAGATGGATCACATCAACCATTCTATGGATACATATGCCAAAAGAATTATCAAAAAATCACACCAAGTAAACATGAATGGGAAGATCATTCAACGCCATCACGCATGCACATGAGACATCGTATAAGACACAAGATGCATATACATCAAAAGATTAGGCATAACACACCAATCAAACATATATAGGAGACCACTAGCTCCCATTAGATGAGTAAATCAAGGTACAACAATGCAAGATACATGAGAGAGAAGCAACCTCCAAAAATAAGCACACATGCTAATTACATAAAGACAAAAATCACCTTGAGCGTGCACACATGAGGTCCTACCCACACCATCCATGCATACACCCATTAGATCCATCAATCCTCCAAGTTTGTACAAATAAACACATACACGGATTTTAACAATGCCATCAATGTATGGACAATAGGGTGGTATCAACATATCATCCATGAGGTAATTATGAACAAGGTGGATGAGGCACACCAATCAAAGAGCCATAAAATCATAGGCACACATTCGATATGGAAATTCAAAGCATAAGGATGAGAGGAATACACCATATGTTCTAGAGAAGGAGGGCCATCACAATTATCAATCTAAAGATTACAAAAGCACCTAATCACCAACAATTTTAAAATAAAAAGTACAGTCCCGTATGAGATTGTTCTAGCTGAAGCGGGGGCTTTCCCAATGGAAATGGCAGCATTAATCTGTTTATTAGGTTATTTGAAGAGAATTGAGAATATGGGGGAACACCGGTGGCCCAAAATTGTGGTGGAAGAAAACTTAACTAGAAGGAAGAGCACGTGGATGAGGCAAAATGCCAAGTGGATGGAAAAATGGGGGATAAGCATGCAGGAGTGTCCAAACACTAAGGTAGAAATTAAAAGGTTTGTGAAAGAGAAAGCCAAACAAATCCTGTGGTCAAAACAACTTAGTAGAAAAAGAGAATATTATGTTTTGCACTTTAACCACACTTGTGATCACGGGCAAAAGTATTACGTGGGGGCGGATATAGAGTGGAAGGATAAAATGTTGATAGCCCAGTTGAGAACTAGCTCTCATCGTTTGAGATGTGAAATGGGGAGATGGACAACACCCAAGGAGGCATGGGCTGATAGGATTTGTTGTTTCTGCTCTTCGAGTTTGGTGGAAATAGAATGGCACTACGTCATGCAGTGTAAAGCTTACGAGGACATTAGGTGCAGTTACTTGGATCTGTTTAAAGTCAGATCGTTAGAGGCTTTGTTTGAAGAGGAGAAGATTGCTGAAACGACAAGTTATCTGATCAAAATACACAGTAGAAGAAACAAAATTAGCAAAGAGTTAAAGGGAAACATAAGTACTCGGTGAGGTTGGCGGCTGCTCGATTTGTGCCAAATTGTGGTTTCAGTTCTGTTTTGGGGGTCCCATAGGCCGGCTGGTCTCGTGGGTGTAATTAAAAGCATTCATTCATTCAATCCCAACACATCTTGGTGTTATCTAATTAACCTCAACCTCACTTAATGCACAAGTAGATGGGCATGAGAGTTCACTCCATTCTAGCATAGGGTCATCATTCCTAGTTTTCTTTAACAAGGCACATAACCCATAACATGGATGATGGGGTCCAAAATGAAACATACAAATAACCATTGACTTTCTCATCTCATTCCATGACCAATCATATCCTCACATTTAACAGGTTCATTTACAATCATAAATTCAACCATGCACCAACAAGCTTTTTTCCAATTTGGGGATATCAAATGCATTTTTAACAAAAAATTCAAACGTCAAATCTAGAAAATGTAAACATACCCTTTTGAATCTAAGAGTGGAAATCAATCCTTTTCTCTTACATATAAATTTGGATGATTTTTTCCATAGTTTTGACGTAAAATCAAATTTCCAAATACACACCATGAGAATTGTTGAATTGATTCCCTATAAACAATCTTTCCTACAATTGAAAAGTCATTGCGACCACTTAAGGTGGTCATGAAAAAACATACAAGATAAGCAAGCACAAGGGGGAATGAAATCCTTACCTTTCAAGCAAAGCTAGCATAAAAGAGGGGAAATTGCTATTCAAAGGAGGTTCCTTTTGCACCCAACAAGCAATTAATCTATCACAAATCCATTGCAAAACTAGGAGTTTCACTAACAAAACCCAATGCCCAGATGAGATAGGTTCCCAATAGATGAGACAAAGCCAAAAATAGCTCCATAATTGCTCCCAAAAGTCCCAAACCCAAAATAGGTTTTCCCCCCTCTTTTAGAAAGAAAACAATTTCCAAAAACAAGCCTTTTCCATTTTAAAACTTTATTTTCCTCAAGGAATTCACTTTTCAACATTGTATAAAACTCATCACAAATTAATTAAGTAATTTGATATTGACACAAGGAAAATACACTTTTATGAAAATATAAATATGATTTTCCAAAGCAATATAGATTTGACAAATTGTACATCATTAATATGAATTGTAAAAATATGAAAATTTATAATTGAAATCATTGTGAGCATACACCTATATCTTGCTAGCACATAATAATTGATGGATAAATAATTATATAAATTAAATCATCGAGATTAGGAAAATTATGGAAAATGATTAAATAACATAAACCATTAGACTCAAACCATTATAACAACCACACAAATATATTTATGAGTCTACACATGACTCGAGAATTTGTAATCCACCAATTTGGATTTGGCTTATAAGGCTGCATGAGACACATCTTGTTGCTTGGCTTCAAGTGAGATAGGATAAGACAGAACATAACACATTTACCCAAAATTGTTGTCTCTAATTAATCACCATTGAGGAAAACCTATTCCTACACACTCAAGGAAAATATTAGATGTACTTATCCAATACTAAACAACCAAAATATAGTATGCATAAAACCACCAATGAGATAATATCTAAAATCCACATCTACATGTACATGTTGAATACTCAAGCAATGCATTAAATCTAACAATGAAGATCCCAAAGCACCATATATCAAATAAAGTATGTGTAATCTAGAAAGTTACATATTCATCCTATAGTTACACCATATAAAAATCATCTAATTAAAACCTTTAACCCAATCATAGAACAATTAGAAAAAGGTGAGAGTTAACATGTGGGTGGGCACTACATTTCTCTCCAAGGGATTGACTTACTCTTAGAACTCAACAAGGTTAGGATATTCACACCCCACTTCACACTCAACAAGTAAAGTATAATAGTCACCATTCATAGTATAGAATCATCACCAAGGCATGCATGTGTAACACAACTACTCAATAGATTATCAAGTGTGGTAAGATGGATGCCACTAAGCATTATCCTTTCACAATAATGTAACAAATGATTGAAATTTAACATAAAGGAGAATGATACAATCATAATTCATCTCTATATGTACTCAACAACTCACACATTCTAATGGATGTCTATATAAGACCAATCATTGATATGCATATACACTATATAAATGGATTATACAAAGTCAACAACTCATAAGCATATACATTCGATGTAGATTTTTCTTGATAAAACATAATTTCATTCATCAACATCATAGGGATCAAAAACACATGGTTCACAAATAGGTCTACAAGGATACCACAACCACATCATAGAACCAAGTAATCCAAGAACTATTGCCAAGTAAATAAGAACCAAGTAATCCAAGAATTAGTGTCAAGTAAATAAGAATCATATGGAATGATGATCTTAGGGGCCACACACTTGGGAGCACTCTTCATACACTTTCACAATTCAATTGCCTCCTATTGGTATAAGGGGCTAGCCTCCAAGAGGTAGTCACCAAAAGAATATATCATTAGGAAGATAAATGGATAATGACTATTTTATATCCACTCACATTTGCTTTCATCCTCAAAAGTTTCTCATGCCATCCTCCTTATATACATTCAACTAGAGTTCACTCTTCATTGACATGGTGAGATGAACATCACAACACAATGAATCACATTTGCAAACAAAAAGAATTTTAGTTTAGCCACCACATAATCAATAATGTTTTTCATTAGGAAAAGAAGGTTTTGATGGGACCCAAAACCCATTACAAGGCAATCATGTTGCAAGAAGGATAAACCACAAACCAACAACAACCCAACAACAACAACACCAAAGGTTGCACAAAGGTTTTGAAGGGACCTAGAACCCTATAACAACCAGGTTTACTGGGGCCTGAAACCCAAAGGTTTTGAAGAGACCATACACCCTTTACAACCAGGTTTTAACAGGGACCTTAAACCCTTAACAATCAGATTCATCCACACTACAATCAATGTAAATAAATCAAAAGAATGCTACAAAGCATTAGTATTCCAACAATAGCCCTCAGCCAACTTGCAAACTTCTTGATTCATCCAGGCAACAATCAACCAAATAACAAGATACTGTAAAGAAAAAACATTCCTACAACACTCCTCCACCATCAAGAAACACCAAACAACTTGAAATACCAACTCTATCTCAACCTCAAAATGAGAGAGCTCTCCTCTATTGGAGAGGATGCAATAAAAACCCTTACCACCAAAGACTTCATCCTCCTGTCCACCAAGACTCCACCTCAATAGGAGCAGTCTCCACCTCCATAGAATACCTCAATTGAAAGATCGAGAAGGAAGTAGAAGCTCCAGAAGAAAGGGAAACTACAACATCCTTTGGCATGACCAGAAAAGAAGCAAGAAGCAACACAACCAACAAAAACAACAAAAGATGATCCATAAAACAAAGCTTCTTCCAAAGAACACAAGACATCCCCACCAAAGGAACAAGCCAAAGAGCCCAAAAGGGGATCAACAGAAAGCCACACACCAAAATTGCCCACCAACAAACCACATAAGGAATGAAGGAACCAAGCAGGCCAAAAAGCCCCAACACCATAGAAAAGGTACCCAAATACAACAAATAAATGCTTGCAAAGAAAGGAAGAAGAGAGCCAACTGAAAAAAAATCTCACCATCAGACCCGACATGCTAGCCAGAGTCACAAGACAGCCAAAAACTCTCCACAAACCTCTCATCCACAAGCAAGAAAAACTACACACAAGAAGCCACAAAAGACACCACTGGGCAAAAAAGCACCAAAGCCACAACACCAACAAGCAGCCCCACATACAGAGGGACGAAAGCCTCCCAAAGCTCCAAAACCACAACCAAGTCCAAGCATCACAATAAGCAAGGAGATCCCACACAACATGGGAGAAGAGAGAAGGCAAAAGATTTAAGCACACCAACAGACCCGACGTGCCAGCCAAGGTCAAAGATAAGCCAAAAACTCTCCTCACACCACCCATCCACAAACAAACCATCTCTCATAGAGAGACCCAGATCACAGACCAAAGCCATGGAAAGCGCAGACACCCAACCAGAAGAACCACCCACAACAAAGCCTACAAGAAAATCCCACCAATCATCTACCAGAAAACTAGAAACTGCCACCACAATGGAACCAACCACAACTCTAGAATCACTAGGAGAAACCACACTCAACCCATGTAAAAAGGACCCCTCCACTAGACAAAAAGACCCACAGAGAGCCAAAGCAACAAGGGAAAGTTGCACCAGAGCCAGAAGAATGCCCACCATTCCAGAGGGAAACAAGCAAGCAAGCCCAAAAAAAGCAAGCGCAGCTAGAGAGCCATCAGTAGTCCCTCTAACACCACAAGCCATAGAAAAAATAGCTCTCCAACACCACTCCCAAACCCGATCAAGAGCAGCCCCAACACCAAAGAAAGGGCAGGAGAAGAGAAAGAACAAAGAGGAGCCAACATAGCAATATATCCCCTCTCCCCACAACGCCACACAAAAGAGAGAGCCACAGAAACACAACACAACTCCAAAAAGGGGTGAAGAAACCCCACACGAACCCAAAGAAGCCATAGCCCCAGACAAACCAAAGAGCAGGAGGGGCCAAACACAGTTCGTTGATCCCCATCATCATCATCAGAATCTGGATCACCATCATCTGTAGAATAAAAAATTGAACCAACACTGCCCCGCCTATTCCCGCTCACCATCACTCCTTTCTTTTTCTATTTCATGTTTATAAATCATTTTTGTTACATAATAAAGAATGTTGAAAGAAAGGAAATTTTAATTTTAACAATAAAGTAAATAAATGCTAGCAATTTCAACAATAAATCAAGGGTTATATGAATAAAATATCAAAGGTTTTTGGATAAAAAACCACAACCAAAGATAAATAATCATTGTTGGTCCACACAAGCAAGATAAAAAGGTCATTAATAATAGAAAGAAAACTCATAATTCCTTAAATTGCACATTATAACACTATGCAACTAATATCAAGTCACCAATAAGGAGGGAATTCATGGTCATTACTATTACATATCCCTTTGCACTTGATTTGTAGGAAAGGAATACACAAGCTCGACACAACATGTTCATGTGCCTTGTAGAAAAGATAGGTAAAGGCCACTTGCCACTGGCTAGAGGTCAACATGGCTAGGCATGCTCACTTCCTATCTCATCCTTTCCCACACAAGTATCCTCATAAACATGAGGTCCTTTCTACATATGAAAATGAGCCTCACCCAACAATGACATGCCTCATAGAAACCATTTGTGAAAAAAAATATCTTCACATAACACTATGTGGAATCATCTTCTTCAACCCAACTCACTTCCAATAAGCAACATGCCACCAACATCTAAACTATGAAATTAACCCATATGTTTGATGTCAAAACATGGGTGGGTATGACATGGAAATTACTAAATCTCAAAAGTTCATAACATAGCATAATTTAAATTGTGATGCAATTACCGTTCTAACATGCTAGAGTGATAATAGATTTGATAACTCCTAACTCTATCATAATACCAAATTTTCCCTAATTTAATACATCCATATTTGAAATACTAGATACCAAAGGTAAGAGAAAACTTGTGCCAATTTCCATGGCTTTGAGAAGATCATAAGAAAAATCATATATTAGATGCCAATAGTATCATTAGGAGGAACAATGCAACATAGGCTAGCACTATGGGCCCACTTAAGGTTCCATTCAATAAGGAGAAATAGGAGGTTCCCTCACATATAAAATTATGTTTAATAGGGTTTCCTCTAGCTAATGCAACATGTCACTATGGCTTCCTAAGTTTTCCTTATCTCTACCTAATTCCACACATGTTGAGGTCATCAACTACATAGTTGGCTCTCAATAGGGTACATGAATAGGTAGAAATGCAAGTAGGACTCCATACTTACAATGTTGCACACAATCCCAAGGGTGGATAATGTGTATCACAAGCCCAAGGATACAAAAATAATGTACCAGGCGTTCACAACTCATCACATATACATACTCAATGGGGGGTTTTCATATTAACAAAGGAACAAAAAACACAATTTCCTTTTCCCACTTATTATTTAGTGTTCAAAACAACTTTCTTATACAACACTATGCAATAAAATGTTACAATATTTTCTAAGTTCACCAAACCTTAGATAGAATAAACCTTTCCAATATATATGTGGAACCCAAATAATTTTTTTATATTTAAGAGCATCACATTAAATCAAGGCAATCTTACCAACTCACTAGTATTCACATAGTAGGACATATTTAAATCAAAACAATATTCCCATTCACATGTGGTGCATCACAACACAACACACAACATATAATAGTTTACCATCCAACACCATACTAAGAATAGACCAATGTACAACAAAGATAATTCATTTAACAACAAAATACATCAATAATGACACACAATAAGAAGAATTTGGGTGGGGAATTAGGTCTTTACCAAACATTCTATTGTATCCATACCAAACATTCTTTGACATGATGGTGCATATAAATTATAGTACAAATAATATTAATTTAAGAGTATGTAATGCAAAATTCACATCATGGAAACACATACTAAAAAGGTTAGCACCACAAGATTGAGTATTCAAATATAATACATAAAGAGCAACAAAATAAGGGACTTCCCATCCTATCCAACAAGTAACTCCTACAAAGAAACATTTTTTTCATCTACATACATGCAAATCATGCAACATAATAAGAACCTAATTAAGGTCACATACAAATGATTTGTTATTGCTATTATTTTAGAACACATATTTATTTATAAATTTTGTGCATATGATTTTTTCACCAATAAGAACATAAGGCTTCACTAAATACATAACCAACATTGATAATTCTACCCTATTAGGATAAGTTCAAAGAGAGGACTCGAGCATCAAAGGGGTCCATCACCCACACGAGATGCATACACTACAATACAATCATTAGTGTCATCTATATATATCCCCATGGGTGGAATGGTCCAAGGAAAACCCACATGGAAGGTGTCCAACCAACCACCACACTACATACTACTCACATCACCAAGGTATGAATTCACACACTATAACATTCCCATTGTTCTACACGGTAACTTTCCTAAGTTTAACCTCAAGTAAATAGTTTAAGCATCTAAACAATATGAGAAATACAATTTTTCTTTTCCAAAACTATTTAAGATAGCATGCACATTTGAAATAAATATCTTTCCAAACTTTTCCATTGCATTATATCAAAGAATTACAACTTTTCCAAAGTAATTATTACATAATTCATGTTAACATGATAACATTTCTCTTTTACAATCTATCCATAGAAATAGATACAAAATACATAACAAGACTCCATAGAGTTACTGACAATAGATGTACGAATAGTCCTAGAAATCCTCCATTCATATCTTGGTTGCCTACTGATGAGGATAAGCATTGCTCAAGCACTTTTCTGCCAACCTTGGACTAACTGCGGTCCCCCGCACATCTCTCAATCTAATAGATGACCCTACCCTTCAACGAAGAGTTTGGATTGATAAACTCATAATAAATATTGACCTTTCTCAAGCATGGTGTTGTGTCCTACATATCTAGATTTGTCACACAATGGCTACAACCTACACATATGGCATTCCTCTACCTAGTATGTAAACTTGGATCACAGTGAATGACAGTGTAAATAGTGGCAACTTACACTACTTTGGCCAAAGTATTCTTCACCCAAGATTTAGAATGGACATCATAAAACTTCACCCACCTTCCCAACGAGATTTATATTGACCATTCATACCTATGCATAGGCTATTCCCTTGCGCCATGGAGTAACCTTAACCCCAGGAACAACCTATAACCTCTATGTTAAACTATGACACTTCTATAAGTAAATCAAATTAACTCTTGGTCTTAACTTGATTAACCATTAGCTACATAAGCTATTTCCCCAATATAGTACTTATACCCTCTATAACCACCTATTCCTTAATATGGAATATATACAAACACTTCAAACAAAATAGTTCCTTACTCTAAGTATATCAAGCAATATTTCACTTGCACATAAGACTAAAATAACTTTTTCCTAAAAAGCAATTGATTTATTTTCCGTACAAAGCAAGCAAATTCACACAATTCTTTCAAACATAAAAAGTATAGGAGAATATAAATCAACATGCATGTTCACGCAATGCTCCAATTGATCAAACTAGATTCCTTTCTCATCTTCCCTTAAATTAGTATGCAAATCCCCAAATAAACCTTCTCCCTCTTCACTAATTCTCACTCACAAATTACTCTCACAACTCTCAAACTCCCTCAACTCAGAAAGACAGATAAAACAACTCAGAAATATCACAAGAATGCAGATATGTGTCCCCAAATGAGGTAGATAGCTCTTCTATTTATACACAAAAATCAACAACTGAGGGCTAGAAATAGGGCATTAAAAATGACACTTTTCAACTCAAGAGGTTTGACTTCACAATCAAAAGAAAAGGTGGCAACTAAATTCGTTGCACAACAAACACATAAGAAACAAAAATGAATGAGTTGATGCTAAGATAAACATCAAGAATAATGATCAGAAATGCAAGGCAATTGCCTCCTACAAGTCGACTTACTTGGCACAACTGAGTGCTTGACTATTTCTATAGTTTACAAAATGCTTCACATTTTGAAAATTCATATTGAGAAATAGAATTATATTCAATTCATTCCTTTATCAGTTTGTGCCACATTTTAGCCACCTTATATGGGTCGATGTTCACTATATGACTTGGTTGACACTTTTCCTACACATAGTTACTTACTATTGTTCTGCTTTGAGAAATTCTTGGCAGCCAAGATTACACATTGGAAGCATTAATAACTTTAGCGCTTATTCATAGTGTTGTGAGTATTTCACACTATAACACTTTAAATATTTAAAGCATCGCTTGGTAGTATATATATGTGTTGTTTCATAGCACTTAACCCTTTGTTATAATGCTACGTGCATTAATTTACATAAACTATACTTTAAATGCTATGTGTTGGTTATTCCAACGTTATCATTATCAAATATACATAATGATTATATATATATATATATATCTATATAATATATATGTTTATATGTGTATATATATATATATTTATATTTATATATATCTCGACTCATAAGTTTATATAGCAAATTATTTGATAATCGAACACACACTCACATATTAATGTAAGTGCATGTATATATGTATATATGTATATATATATATATATATATCTGTGTGTGTGTGTGTGTATTCACATACTAGTATGGACGTATCCTTTTCATTAATACATACTTGTAGGTTAATATGTATATGTATATTCTTATATACTATATATACATATATATCACACCTTATGTTTAAGCACATATATACATAGTCATATCAATCAACATATATACATGACCTATGCATATATATGTGTATGTATATGTTTCCTTTTCCAAATGGCATTCCCATGCATATGGGTAAACTGTACATGAGCATCCATAGATATGTCTATCTACATGTTCTTGTACACGTATTTACTCATGTGTATGAGTTTTCCGTTGACACATGCATATACACATATATACATTATGTATATATTCCATCAATCAAATATAAACACACAAGGAAGAACTCACATATATCAAAGAGACTCACTACTTAGACTCCTAAGCAAGAAAATTCACTATTATAAACGTAAGCAAGACTAAAGATAACTTACTATACCCCATCTATTTTCCTGACTTGACCAAACTAGAAGTGTGTGTGTGAAAGTTTAGTTTAGGTTTTTATCAGAGGTTACCAGACCAAAATATTCTCCTTGAGTGATACTTCCCATCTCTTCAGGAGGATTGATTTTATTCATGCATCCAACTTACACTTTGAAATGGTAGTTAGTTGAAAACAATACATGCATTTGCATCATATATTTTTACAATTAGAATCATTTCATAACATCAAATTGAATCAACATTTATTCTTCATATTTCTAAAACACATAAAGCATAAATACACTCATGTAAAGCATTTTCACCCAACTAGGTAAAAGCAAATAATTAGTAACACAATGGGGTGTAACATATCCCCCCTTGTGAATCATTGTCCCCGATGATTTAAGTAGCTAACATAGATATACACTATAAGTATAACATAACATAATTATTTTTCAAGAACTCTCAAAAGCATGTAAGACATGAGGAAACTTTTTCTTAATTTCAGCATAGTCTTCCCAAGTGGTTGAATCTTCTACATACTTGTTCCATTGGACTTTGTATTGTAGAACCTCTCTATTGTGTAAGCGAAGCTTACATTTTCTAAGCACCTTGAGAGGCTTGATTGTTACCACGCTTAGGTCTTGTACTTGTAAATCATTCCAATCAATATCATGGTTATCCCTTGGTATATACTTTTTAAGGTATGAGACATGAAAGACATTGTACGTTGGTGGCAACACAATTTGATAAGCAATTGGGTTTATTTCCTCGAGAACCTCAAAAGGACCTATGTAGTGCAGAGCTAGTTTGGATGACTTTCCAAACTTGATGGAACTCTTATGAGGTTTAACCCTTAAGAACACCTTTCCCCCTACTACAAAATTTTTGGGTACCCGCTTAACATTTGTGTAGCTTTTCTACCTATCATTGGATTTAGCTAGCCTTTGTTTAATAACTCCCACTTGCTCCTCTATTTTTGATAGCATTTCTAGCCCAAGACTTATCCTATCCTCTAGCTTATCCTAGCTTATAGGAGTTCAACATTTTATGCCATACAATGCTTCAAATGAAGGCATCTTTATTGTTGAATGAAAAGAATTATTGTATGCAAATTCCACTAATGACAGGTAATATTCCCACTTGTATTGATGATCCATGCAATACATTCTTAGTAGACCTTCAAGCACTTGGTTTACTCTTTTTGTTTGTCCATCCATCTCTAGATGATAATCTGAACTTATATTTAACTTAGTTCCAAGTGAAGAAAACAAGGTTTTCCAAAATCTAGATGTCACATGAGCATCCCTATCTGAAATAATCTTCTCAGAAATCCCATGCAATCTAAACACCTCTTGAATAAATTTTTGAGCTATGACAAGAGCTCCATCAATTATATTTCCCCAAATAAAATGTGTCACCTTAGTTAACTTATCCACCATCACTAGAATGGCATTGCACTTATTCCTTGACATAGGTAGAACTTGCACAAAGTCCATACTAATGACTTTCCACTTGCTTTCAGGTATATCATGTGGATACAAAAGACATGCAAGGTGATGATGTTATACTTTTACTCTTTGACACTCTAAGCATCTTGCAACAAATATTGCAACATCCCCCTTCACACACTTCCAAAAATATAGTGGCTTCACATCCGCCAAAAATTTTTGTCACACCAGGATGTCCAGAGTATGGTGCTTCATGAACTTCTTTCTACACCAAATTCCTTAACTCCTCTGAATTAGGGACATATACTCTTCCTTTAAACCTTAGCAATCCATTTGGTTCAAAGTGAAAACCTTCGTACCTTGCATCTTATGGATTATCTGTGAGTGCTTTCTTAATTTGTTGGTAGAATTTGTCACCCATGGATTCTTGCAACACCTATCCCTTAAATTCAATTTGAATTGCTACCATTGAGGCGATATGCCTTCTTTGAATCAAGGCATTGGCTACTTGATTCTCTTTCCTTTGATGTAGTTGATACTGAATTCATAGTTTGATATCAATTCCAACCACCTCCTTCGTTCTGCATTCAATTAGGTTGAGTAAATAAATACTTCAATTTGTGATGATCGATCTTTAACTCAAAAGGATTTCCCATCAGATAGTATCTCCACATTTTTAATGCATGAACAACATTGCTAACTCCAAATCATGCAATGCATGATTTTTTTCATAGGGCTTCAACTTTATAGATTCATATGTTATAATTTATCCTTCTTGCATCAAAAATCCTCCTAATCCTTCTCCTGATGCGTCTATTATGACAGTAAAGTTGACTTTTGGATCAAGTACCTTCAATATTGGTGTGATAGTCAACTTCTCCTTGACTAGATCAAATGTTGCTTAACACTTTTCCATCCACTGAAATTTTTGACCCTTCCTTTGCAATGAAGTAATAGGAAAGGCTATCCTAGAAAATTTGGCAACAAACTTCCTATAGTAACTAGCGAAACCCATAAAACTTCTAACCTCTGGTACATTTTTGGGCACTGGCCACTCAAGCATCACCTTTATCTTAGTCAGATCCATTGCAATCCCTTTCTCTGAAATTATGTGGCCTAGGTAGTGCACTTCCTTTTGAAATAATGTACACTTAGCAAGTTTTTTGTATAGCTTGTGCTCTCTTAACCGTTGAAGAACTATCTCTAAATGTTTACAATGTTCCTCTTCATTCTTGGAATAGATTAATATATCATCTAAGAATAATAATGCAAACCTATCCAAGCAGTCTCTAAATACATTGTTCATCAAGTTCATGAATGTTGCAGGTGCATCCATAAGTCCAAAGGGTAGGATTGTGAACTCATAATGATTGTATCTAGTCCTAAAAGCATTTTTGAAACTGAATTCATCTTTGATCCTTAGTTGGTGATAATTGGATCATAGATCAATCTTTGAAAACATTGTTGCACCTCACATCTGATCCAAAAGATCATCAATACATGGCAATGGGTAATTATTCTTTATTGTAGCTTTGTTAAGCATTCGATAATCTATACACAAGCGTAGGGTACCATCCTTCTTCTTTACAAAGATCATTGGCACTCCCTAGGGTGAAACATTGGGTCTTATCAATCCCTTGGATAACAACTCTTCTAACTATGCCTTAAGCTCCATTAATTCCGTTGTAGTCATCCTATAGGGTAATTTAGATACAAGTTATGATCCTGGTGCTAGATTAATAGAGAAATCAAATACTCTTTTGGGAGGCAGTCCAAGTAGTTCTTCTAGAAAGACATCCACAAATTTCCATAAGATGGGATACTTCTCCATATCCATTTCTCTAGATCCTACCACTTCTCCTTCTTCAATCTCTTGAAAATCTTGTGTATCACCATACTTACCATTATCTTGAGGAGTGACTTCCTCGAATTATTCTAGTTTATCCATTTTAATTGCAAATAGTTGGCAACCTTTCTTTTTCAGCCTATGCATTTGCACAACCGCTATCTGTCGTAGTTTCACTTCTCTAGGTGTTCCTTGAAAAGACACTGGATTACCTAGATTGTCAAGAAATTCTATGATTTTAGCATGGAAATCCACTTTAGCTCTATTCTTCCATATCCAATTCATACCTAAGATGACATCATAAGATCTTATGGGTGCTACATACATGTTTACTTTTGTTGAGAAACTTGGAAGTTCAACCCTTGCTTCAAATAAACATTGGGTCACCATTGCTCTTTCCTAGTTTGCATATTCTACAACCTAAGATTTTTCCATAAAACCAACCTTCCTAAAAATATGATTAGCTACTCTAGGTGAAACAAAATTTTCTATGGCTC
This sequence comes from Sequoia sempervirens, assembly GCA_007258455.2. NCBI lineage: Eukaryota > Viridiplantae > Streptophyta > Pinopsida > Cupressales > Cupressaceae > Sequoia > Sequoia sempervirens. The sequence continues at coordinate 131,624 of VDFB02266723.1, read as the reverse complement.
CAGTATCAATAAGTATGGAAATAGGTAGACCAAAAAAAGTACCTATAGTTTCCACTGGGTGACCTGGTATTTAGCTTGTTGATTGTCCACTATTACATGGATCCTTTGCTAAAACACAACCCATTGAGGAGGAAGTGAATTACCATGTGGTTGCAAACTTGATGGTTTTTAGGGGCATTGACTAGCAAAATTATCCCCTCCACATGTAAAACATCCTCTTATTGGTCCTCTTCTTTTCGCTGGCCTATCAGAATTACCGCCATTACCTCCAACTTTGTTATAGTTGTCACTATTGTAGTTGTTTCTTCGATGATCCTTCCTTGGCTCATTACAATTATTGTGGAATACCTTATCCCATTTCCTTTGAAACTCCTGCCCCTCATTAAACTTCTTTGGAGCTTGATTAAGTTGAGGTCCTCTGAACTTCTTTTGATTCTTCTTCTCTTAGTAGATTGAGATGGCTTTGAGCTTTTGCTCTTGCTTGATCGCCTTCTCATATACTAGATCCATAGTGGCTAGACCATGTACATCCACCTCCCCACCTATTTGGCCATTTAGTCCCATGATAAACTTCCTGATTCAAAATTTATCATCCTTTTGGTACATTGGTACATACCTCAAAAGACAAGTGAACTTCTCTAAGTATTCATTCACTGACATTTCTCCTTTCTTAAGATTATGGAATTCAATGAGCTTTTGATTGAAAAAGAGTTGGGGTAACCACCACTTTCAAAAAATATCAACAAACTCATTCCAAGTTAGCTTTAAGGAACTTATTCCAAGTTCCTTCTTCTTGTTCATCCTCTAGTGAGAGGCTTCTCGAGCTAACTGGAATGCTCCCCATAGCTTTTGTGACATCAGAATAATTTCTTATTTCAAAATACTTCTCCATTTGGATTAACCATGCCTCAGCTTCTTCTCAACTGGTGATTCCCTCAAATTTAGGAGTAATATTTCTCATATCCCTAGACAATTTGGTTGCCATACTCTTTCTCTTGGTTCTATCAGAGTTTGATTGTGTCCTAACACTTTCTTGATCTTTAGATTTAGTATGGTTTCTAGAATCTCCTCCTTCTTCCTCATTTCTAGGAACTTCTTCTTCTTCATTGTGTGAGGCTTCTTCATCTTCCACTCTTTCTTTTCCCCTCACTTCTTGCTCAAGGTTTCCTATCCTTGCATTAGTTTCATCCATGATTGCCAGAAGTTGATCTAATTTGGCTTCAGCATTATCTGGACCTTGTCCAACTTCTTGACTCCCTCCAGGATTAGTTATTGTTTTAACCATTGTCTTAAGTATAGTTACACCTGGAGATTAATCTTTAATTAGATCCTTTCATGGTTTAATAAATGCATAGAAAACATTTCAAAAAGAGAAAATAAACATATGAAAAGTTTCATTGAGTTTCACATATACAATTTGGATCTAATAACATAATATTTCATGTATTCATAAGGATTTCAATATCATTTCTTTTACACAGATCAACTATTTAAATAGTCAAGAGGAGAGTATCCATCAAATTCACTCTCAGACACATAACTCAATGGGGTATATCCCTCAAACTTTTTCTCATCTCTCATTTGGTCTTATCTATCCCAAAAAGGATAGTAACCCTAAAATTTATCTTTCAATACATAATTTCGAGGAACATATCCCTCTGATTCACCACTAGAGGCTATAACAATAACTTCAACCAAAGGTACTACCTCGAGGATTTCTAGATATCAATGGTGTATTGACACTACATTTTGAGGGCATATCCTTGGAAAGTGATAATGAGTTTGATATGGTCAGAGAAACAGATGGTAAATTTTTGAAATTGACTTCTTCCCTCATCCTTCTTTTCTCTTGACTAATCGTGATAGAGTCTGACTAATTGTCTCAGTATCACTTAGCTAGATGGCATTGTCATAGTTGGTTCCCTCAATGGTATGAACAAGGGCTTATTTTTCCTTCTTGGCTTGTAGGTAGTGCCCATTTCCAATCACTAACTTTCTTGAAGTTAACCTAAGAATTTTCCAAACATTAAACTCATAAACATTGGAAGGGAAAACATAGCAAGCACATAGGTTCCATAGCTGAACCTGGCAGCTCTGATACCACGTGTAACATTCCCATTGTTTTGTATAGTAACTTTCTTAAGTTAAACCTCAACTAAATAGTTTAAGCATCTAAACAATATGAGCAATACAATTTTTCTTTTCCAAAACTATTTAAGATAGCATGCACATTTGAAATAAATACCTTTCCAAACTTTTACAAAGTAATTTTTACATAATTCATTTTAACATGATAACATTTCTCTTTTACAATCTATCCATAGAAATGGATACAAAATACATATCAAGACTCCATAGAGTTATTGGAAATAGATGTATGAATAGTCCTAGAAATCCTCCATTTAAATATTGGTTACCTACTAATGAGGAGAAGCATCACTCAAGCGATTTTATGTCAATCTTGGACTAACTGTGGTCCCCACACATCTATCAATCTAATAGATGGACCTACCCTTCGACGAAGAGTTTGGATTGATAACCGCATAATAAATATTGACCTTCTTGAGCATGGTGTTGTGTCCTATATATCTAGATTTGTCACACAATGGCTACAACCTACACATATGGAATTCCTCTACCTAGTATGTAAACCTGGATCACAGTGAATGACAATGTAAACAGTGGCAACTTACACTACTTTGGCCAAAGTATTCTTCACCCAAGATTTAGAGTGGACGTCATAAAACTTCACCCACCTTCCCAGCGAGATTTATATTGACCATTAATACCTATGCATAGGCCATTCCCTTACGCCATGGAGTAACCTTAACCCTAGGAACAACCTATAATCTCTATGCTAAACTATGACACTTCTATAAGTAAATCAAATTGACTATTGGTCTTAACTTGGTTAACCATTAGCTACGTAATCTATTTCCCCAATATAGTACTTATTCCCTCTATAACCACCTATTCCTTAATATGGAATATATACAAACACTTCAAAAAAAATAGTTCCTTACTAAGTATATCAAGAAATCTTTCACTTGCACATAAGACTAAAATAACTTTTTCCTAAAAAGCAATTGATCTATTTTTCCATACAAAACAAGCAAAGTCACACAATTCTTCCAAACATAAAAAAGTATAGGATAATAGAAATCAACATGCCTATTTATGCAATTCTCCAATTGATCAAACTAGATTCCTTTCTTAGCTTTTCTTAAATCAATATGCAAATCCCCAAATAAACCTTCTCCCTCTTCAGTAATTCTCACTCACAAATTACTCACACAACTCTCAAACTACCTAAAATCAGAAAGAAAAATAAAACAACTCAAAAATATCATAGCAAGAATGTAGATATGCATCCCCAAATGAGGTAGATAGCTCCTCTATTTATACACAAAAATGAGCAACTAAGGGCTAGAAATAGGGCATTAAGAATGACACTTTTCAGCTCAAGAGGTTTGACTCAGCAATCAAAAGAAAAGGTGGCAACTAAATTCGTTGCACAACAAACACATAAGCAACAAAAATGAATGATTCGATGCTAAGACATATAGCAAGAATAATGATCATAAATGCAAGGAAATTGCCTCCTACAGGTCAACTTACTTGGCACAACTGAGTGCTTGAATATTTCTGCAGTTTACAAAATGCTTCACATTCTAAAAATTTATATTGAGAAATAGACTTATATTTGATTCATGCCTTTATCAGTTGGTTCCACATTTTAGTATTCATGCCACCTTATATGGGTCGATGTTCACTACATGAATTGGTTGACACTTTTCTTGCACATGGTTACTTACTATTGTTTTGCTTTGACAAAGTCTTGGCAGCCAAGATTACACGTTGGAAGCATTAATAACTTTAGTGTTTATTCATAGTGATGTGAGTATTTCACATTATAGCACTTTAAATGTTTAAAGCATTGCTTGGTAATATATATACACATTTTTTCATAGCGCTTAACCCTTTGTTATAATTTTGCACACATTACTTTACATAAACTATACTTTAAATGCTATGCATTGGTTATTCCAACATTATCATTATCAAATATACATAATGATTACATATATGTATATATATATATATATATGTATAAATATGTATATATATGTATATGTATATATATATATTTATATATATCTTGGCTCATAAGATTATATAACACATTATTTGATAATCGAATACACATTCACATATTAATGTAAGCATATGTATATATGTATATATATATACATACATACATATATATATCAACATACTAGAATGGATGTATCCTTTTCGTTAATACATTCTCGTAGGTTAAATATGTATATGTATATTCTTATATACTATATATCACACCTTATATTTAATCACATATATACATGGTATGTATATATGTGTGTGTGTATGTGTTTCCTTGTTCAAATGGCATTCCCATGCATATGGGTAAACCATACATGAGCATGCATAGATATGTATATCTACATGTTCTTATGCACATATTTACTCGTGTATGAGCTTTCAGTTGACACATGCATATACATATATATATATATATATACATATTATGTATATATTCCATCGATCAAATATAAACACACAAGGAAGAAATCACATATATCAAAGAGACTCACTACTTAGACTCCTAAGTAAGAACATTCACTATTATAAACACAAGCAAGACTAAAGATAACTTACTATTCCCCATCTATTTTCCTAACTTAACCAAACTAGAAGTGTGTGTGTGTGTGTGAAAGCTCGGTTTAGGTCTTTATCATAGGATACCAGACCAAATTCTTCTCCCTAAGTGATACTTCCCCTCTCTTCAGGAGGCTTGATTTTATTCCTGCATCCAACTTACACTTTGAAATGGTAGTTAACTGAAAACAATACATCCATTTGCATCATATATTTTCACAATCAGATTCATTTCATAACATCAAATTGAATCAACATTTATTCTTCATATTTCCAAAATGCATAAAGTATAAATACACTCGTGTAAAGCATTTTCACCCAACTAGGTAAAAATAAATTAGTAACACAACGGGGTGTAACACACACCCTTAATATATACCACCTACTAGGGGAATATATAACATCATGGGAATAGTTCTAGGCCTTAATCTAATTATAGAACCAACCCACTTGAATTCAAACACATGGAAAAAAGTATAGAGGAAAACTCACATTAGATTCATCGAGTGTCATGGAGTCAACAATGACGCGAGTAGGACAAGATTACTCCATAACACCTATAAAAAAAACTTAAATACCACACTCGAAGGCTAAGTTTTACCATAATAACTAATGGCTCACAATATTTGGTGTAGTCGCAGATGGAGGGTTCAGAAAGAACAGTCCAAACCATGCAACTTAGAGTCAACACAACAGAAATAACACAAGAAAGTATTCTATAAATATGAGTCTTTATTAAATTGTAAATCTTACATGCAACATATGCCTCATGGGCAAACAACCAGGGCTCACAGGCTTGCCACAAGGGAATTCACAATACAATTGGCCAAAGGCCTTATTATAGTCCAAAGATTGGAAATCCTAAATTGTGAACTTGAATCTAGAAAAATTGAACTAACTACTGATGAATTCTTTTGAAATGATTACAAATGCTCTTAAATATGATCCTCCAACTCCAACAAAGGTTCGTGTTGTCCACAAGGGTTTATAAATCTCAATGAATGATCAAGTGTGTAGGTGGGCCTAAAACATGAAAGATAATCCTTCGCGAAATAAAATAAATTGTGAATCTCCAAGATAGATCCCATTGGACCCAAAATGATCATATGATGTTCCATTAAACTCTGTATGCTAATAGTTGCACACTAAGAAATTTGGACTAGGTCAACCCCAAATGCTCTGATTTTGATTTACAATGCAATTCTAAGAGCGATATAACTTTTGGTAGACAAATGAAAATGATTCGCAATCTAGATATGTTGTAGATGACCTTGTGTAGATACTATACCCTACTCTGCAAGCTAAGAAAATGCAATACGATGAAATATGGAATGAAATGATGAAACTACTATAGACAAAAATGCAAGAAAAGAAATATTTTTGGTTGATACAAGATTTCTTTACAACCAAGGATGCTCCTCCATCAGAGACCTGGGGTTGGAAGAAAAGTGAGTCCCTCACTTTCCAAGGGCTAGAGGAAAACCAAAGTGGTCCACCTCAGCCTGAGAAATCCATGGTGAATCTTCCACTGGTCTACCTTTCCACTTCACTAGATATTCCTTATACTGCTTGTTCATTGTGCTCATGTTGGTTTTGGTATCCAAAATCAACTCAATCTACTCTAGTTCTTGATGTGGTAATTGCTCCTCCAATTCAACTTATTTTGTACTTCCACTTGAGTGTCCTTCATGATACTCATAGATGTATGAACCATTGAAAATAGGTGATATACCCAATGTCTCTGGTAACTCCACTTCATATGTGTTTCCAAAATCAAACTTCCTGAGAAGCTTACATGGTCCAAACTTCCTCATCTTCAACTTATTGTATGTTCCTACTAGAAATATTTCCTTTCTGAGATATACCATCACTTCATCTCCAACAGTAAACTCCTTATGTATCCTTTTCTCATATGCCTTTTCCTTATACTTCCTGTTCATTTCCTCCAAATGCTTTCAGACCTATTTATGAAATGTCTCCATGAAATCTACAAATTCTTCTACCTCCACACTCCTCTTACTCTCCATACTAATGTTTCTTACCTCTACAACTCCTCTGGGATGTACTCGTGTCACAATCTCAAATGGTTTCTTCCTTGTTCTCTGGTTCACTGAATTATTGTATGCAAATTATTCTTGCGGTAGAACTATGTCCCAATTTCATGCCTCGTCTCCAACCAAGCATCTCAATAGGTTACCAAAACTTCTAATTACTACTTTTTTTTGTCCATTTGTTTGTGGGTGATATGTTGAACTAAATCTCAGGTCTATCTTCATCTTCTTCCACAATGTTCTCCAAAATTATCCAATGAATTTAGCATCTCTGTGTGAAACTATACTCTTAGGTAATCCATGTGTTGGAATTTAAATTAGCACCTCTAGAGTGTTGATTGTAAATAGTCAGCTATTACAAATTTTTTACAACACTTCTTCGTTATTAAAGAGGAGAAGTCCCTCTTTGCTGATGTAATGTGTAAGAAAGGGTAGAGTAGACTAAGGTTCCTATCTTTTTGTACTCAGCGATAGGACACAAGGGTGCACAAACATAATGCACCGTAGCTAAGCTTTTCTTTGGTTTCTACAGATCTTAACTACGACTATTCTATATTTTAATCTATCCTATCTCCTCAAGGTAAACATAGCATGAGGGCATAGAAGCTGGAATGGATGGGTTGGATCACTTAAATCCATCATCTCCTTAGAATATGGTCGAGGCTCTAAGCTCTCAGATATATGTTGGGATAAGGTTTTATATAAGAAAACACTCTTTATAGTAAGTTGGATCCTCGTCTTTCCAAGGAGGAGTAACCCCTATCCAAGGTATAGGATAGGAAACAACTTACTAGAAACAAAAAATTATGATGTTTTGGCTAACAAACTTGCTAAGGAGGAGGAATCCCTGTCTGAAGTATAGGTTGGAAGTCAATCCATTAAACATCACATGATAACTACCAATAACAAATATCCAAGGAGGAGGAACCCTTGTCCGAGGAGGGAAATGAAACAACAAGCTATTTAACACAAAATGTTGAAAAGACTCAAATATGTAGACCAAAATGCAAGCATCTTCTGATTTTCTTCTTCAAGCTTCATCAACGAGTTACAAAAGAATTGGGATAGAAAAGGCACGAAATAATGCACAATTACGATAAACCAATCAACTTTCATCCAAGAGTGAACAAATAATCACTTTCAAACTTGTTGGCAACAATGGCACAACAAATTTGCATAGTAAGTAAAGGTTAAACAAATAATGAGCCCAAGGCTCTTATTTATAGAACTCAAAGGAATAGGAAACCCTAAAATTTCCTTGAGTTAACATTGAGTTCTTGCCAATCAATTAGCAAGATTTATTCCTAAGAAAGGGGAACAAATAGTTAACTGGAAATCTACTTTAGTTAACTCAAACTAAATAAAGAGTCAATTGGAAACTACCTCAGTTGACTAAAACTAAACTAAAGGTGAACTTTATTACAAATTATACCTCCAAAATAGACATCCACATTTAGTGGAGATCTGAGATCCACAAATTATGGAAGTCAATTAGACATCCTTAATTAGTGGGATCTGACAATGCATGATTTGTGGGATGGAGTTAACTTGGAAAGGGGCATCAAGTTAACTCCAATTACATTTAATTCCTTCTTGAGTTGACTTGGAAAGAGGCATCAAGTCAACTTCAAGTATCATAAATGCCATTTGGAGGGTAGGACGTCCTTCTTTGAGGTGTCTGACACCTCATCATCTTGAGTCAACAACCCCTTTGACCAGTCGTTGACTTTTTCTACCTCTTGCAAAATGCTTTTTATATTTGATCTTCTTTGTAGCTATGTCGTCCAGCCTTGTTGAAATGGAATGTGGAAGGTAGTGTGGTATTTAACCGGTGGAAGTTCTGTGTTTGGAATGACTACCTTTTGCATTTGGCTATGGTGTGAATGGTGATGTCATTAAGGCCTTCCAAGGTGTCCAATCTTGACTACGGACTTCTCTTGATGCATGTCCATGTCGAGTGTTTTCAAAAATTTGTGAAGTAGGACCATTTTGGTCTTGATTTCAACTTGAGAGTACTATATTATGAAAAACTCGATCATTGACTATAAACATGGATATGCTCAGACAACTTCTAAAAACCCCTAAAAATAGCCACCCACCGAGAAGTATTTTTTCAGAAAAAATCTGGCACATGGGTTTTGTTCATGCTTCAATGCTGAACAAACCCAGTTCCTTAGAATTTTGATTTTGAGACTTTTTCAAAAAAAACCCCTAAAAATAGGGGTAGCAAGTTTGTTGTTTCTGGAAAATTTGAAGAGATGGGTTTTACTGGGAAATTATGCTGATCATACCCAGTTGGTCAAATATGTGGTAGCCTGCTATTTTCTTGGACATGAGAGAAGTTTAAGACAGAAGGGAGGAAGTAGACAAGAGGAAGATTGGAAGTTATTGCTGCCTTCTTGGAAAAAATATTCTGCTGGATGCAACCTCTGAGAAGACAAACTTTCCCTGTCACTGATCTTCGAAAAATCATGAAGAATGATTGAAAAACTTTCTTCAAATCTTGAAAAACGTCCTTGGAGAGTTTATTGTTGTTCAAACCCCCAACCTGCAAAAATCAATGAGCATAATGCATGCCTAGGCTTGATCATATAGAGATTCAAACTTGAATCCTTCAAAAAGGGATGACAACTCATGATTTGGCTTGATTTTGAGTTGTCATCACCAAATCCCACTGATTTTGGGGTTGTTTGAAACAAAATTCCTCTAAAATCTCTTTGTCAAGTCAAAAAATCTATCCTTGACCAAACTAGGCGTACTTCTTCAAGGTTGTATTGTTTTTATCATTTCTTATGTTTGAATGATCCCTGTATGATCTTCTGTATAGGTTGATCAGACGATCCTGAGCTGGTGCTAATAGATTCATTGTTGAGTTGGATTTGTGTTTCAGAAAACATTCCTGGGAGGTGTTGAGTTGAAAAATTGATTTTAAGGCCCCAAAAGGATAGGTGCCTTTCTCTAGGAAGGGCGCTTTTGGCCTTGCCTTAGCCAATTTTTGATATTTTCTCTTCAACTTTTCCATTCAAACCTTTTGTGCTTTGATTTGATCTCCTCGTTGAGTGATAGGTCAAACAATCTCGCTTGATGATTCATCAGGTGACCAATTCAATCTTGAAAAGGATGGTTGGTGTCTTAGTTCCTAAAAGTCAATTTAAGGCCTCAGCGAGAAAGGGCACCCTTCTTTAGTACATGCACTTTTTCTCTTTTTGATTAGTCATCTCTTGTTGAAAACTGCTTCAGTTTGATCTTCACTCCAATTGATGGGCTCATTAGATTCCCGTGCTAATAGCTTCATTGTTGAGATTGACCCAAATGGTGAAGGTCATCTTAGAGAACCTTCTGCCATCTGACAACATTTAAGGGTCCAAAAGGAAGGGCACCTTTCTTTGGAAAAGGATCTTTTTCCCATGCCTTAGCATGTTTTACCATGTTTTACATTTAGTCTCTTTTTGGGAAATTTTCCACGTGATTATTTCCATCGGTTTCCTAGCAGGTCCAATGAGAGTGCTTTTGATTTGATCGAGAGGTTGGCTAATAGCTGACCAAGTTCATTATACACCGCAACTGCTGACGGGGTCATCAGGTACCTCAAAAATATGGGCGCCCCTGGCCAGTAGGGGTGATTTAGCTTGTATCTTACTGATTTATCCTTCAATTGGCATGTTTAGTTGATCCATCACTATAATCGTTTGACTCGTCTCACAGGTTTGCTGAAAAATTCATTGTCAAGCTGAAACAGGATCGAAGAGGTCTCTCGAAGGAAACATTTCTCAACGGGTTACATCTTGACCACCTCATTCAAGGGCGCCTTTGCTTGAAAAGGGCACTTTTTCTCATGCTAAACAACCATCTTTGATGTCTTCATCAACTGCCTCTTCTCACTCTGCTGCCATTTGTCGGCAATCACTTCATCAAATGATCTTGCTAATTGTTATGTTGTCGAGCCAGCAGGAGGACACCAAGGATGACTACCTTGGAGGAATCAAGAGACTACATTTTTCCCCTGAGAATCAAGGGCGCCCCTCTCTGAAAAGGGCTCTTTTTGCATAATGGACTGATTTCTCCTTTATAACGTTTCCAGAGTTAGTCAAATTTTTGGCCTTTTCCAGTTTTGAGAATCTGCTTCGTCAAACAACATCTTTTTCGTTTTATTTTTTTCCATGGTTGCGTCGTCGAAGATTTTGAAGCTTAGCTTTCAACACCTGGTACTAGCCAATCTACCATTAATGATTGCAGAGCTCCTAACTTTGTTCTTGAAAAACAGAAATAGACCCACCAAAGTAAAATATGGCTTTTAATGATTCTAACTTGATCAGTGTGATCGTGAAATCGATTAACCCTATCAAAATCATTTTCAATCATTTCCAGGAAGGTCCTATTTTTCAAGGGTTTCCTTAAAAATAGGGGCATAAAACCCTAATTTTCAATTTTTTTAGAATTTTGCACAAATGTTCCTTGACAAAACCCACAAAAACCCCATGTTTGGTTTGACCTAAAACAAACTTTTGATGACATTTTTACATGATTTAGCTCAATTTAAGCATAATGCCAAAATTTGATTTTGGATACAACATTAGGCTCCATCTAGTGACCATGTCGGATACCTACGACATAGGAGAATTGAGAATCTGAAGTTTCGTAGACCAATATATCTTATCCATTGGGTAACAGAGTCAAGAATTATTTCCTAACACACCTAAAAATTAGAGTTCACCAATTATTCTCCTACAACAAGACTACCTAAGAAATCACCTAAAACATGATGATACATTACAAAAGGGGAAAATACATAACATAATGTTAAAGCAAAATAAAACTATTTATAAAGAACTCACCCCATCCCTGAAGGGATGAAATGTTTCAAGTATTGTCTGCTTCATGGCAGCACAAAGAGCCTCCCATCGATGTTGGTTCTACCTGAAAGGCTTTACTTCTTTCCTGATGAGAATTGCAAGAGACAATCCCTCTGGGATGAAGATTCTCAAGTATTCATATATCCAAGCAAAAGTACTCTGACATAAGTCAGAATACAATGAAAATGGCAAAGCTAATACCCCTAAGGCATTAGTTTCATTGTAGTCCATCCTCGGGATGTTGAACTCTTCAAACCAGTGGATCGAGTTCCAAACTCAATTATAATGTCATAGGTGATCTTTGCTGACCTAAAAATATCCTTTGACCAGCTCATGGATCAGCTCTATATCACTTTTAATACATAGGAGTTTGATTCCCATGCCTTCGGCATCTTTGAGGCCTAACAAAAGCACCTCTTTCTCAGCTTCAGTGAATTCCAATTGCACAGATGAGTGCAACTTTCCTTTAGGGGAGATGATCACTTCCCCTGCTTCTGAACTTGTATCTAAACAACCTCCATCAAATTGTGTTTTCCATGACCTTGTGTCCTCCGTTAGTCTCTTTTCAGAACAAGCAATGTTCTGATCTTCAGTTTCTATCTTTTCCAGAGTCACATAATCACCGAGACCCGTTTCAGGCTTTGCTCCTGCTGGAATAGATGACTTGAGCACAGCCTACTTTTTAACAACATTGAGAATCTGATCTATTTGTTTTGGATGATCCTGAAGATATTCCAATTAAGAAATTTGTACCTTAGTCTTCATCATGGAATCTATGATGTAAAAATTTGTTGAAGACGGATCTTGAGTAATTGGCATAGCGTTCTTCTGTGAAGGTCTGGGATTGGAAGTGGAAGGAACCTCTTCACCCTTTTCGTTTGATCTTCGTCTTTCTTCCTCTTCTTTCTATGCTTTGAAGTGTTGAACACATGTAGTCACAGGCGTTGAAATTTTTTCATGATTCACCACAAGAGAATAATGATAGTATGTTTATTTCTCTTCTTTAATAACAGGTTCAAAATATCCTGTTGTGGAGTCGCCATCGAAGTTTTCCATCTATGGTAAGACAAAATTCAAACTTGTTGGTAAAAAACTAGAACTGGGAGCAACTTCAGTGTATACCATGATTAGGGTCATTCTTAGATTCTCAGGACATGTGGATCCGGTATGTTCATCACTATCATAGAAACAACAAAATATTGCACTGTGTGCAACTTCAATCATTGGCCTTAATGGAGGTGTTGGTAACCGTGGCTGGAGATTATCTCTCTTTGGTCGGTATGGTTGCTAAACTAGAGATATGATAGAATATGTTTTTATCAAGCCGAAAGTGAT